>JACEII010000582.1:0-16723 GCA_014332785.1 Antheraea mylitta
TATTTATTGGCATCCCAGATCGACTATGTGTTATACAACTCCTAACACAAAATTTACGAAAGTGGATAGGGAAATTAAAGGATTAAAAATGTTCAAATCTGCCGCCAACGATCTTTATGAATTTATAAGTCCGTATTTTGAATAACATTTGTAAAAATAACAAGCCTATATACAATGAAAACGATGTTCTTTTTGGATTTATTGTCGATACGAGCTGCTTTACTATCGCAATTATCTTTAGAGTTTCAAGCAATAATAGGTCATTTTTATAAACAGTCTCCATGTTTTAAAAACACTGATCTATCCTTCATGAATATCGATGTTACAAAATCAACAAAATGTTTCATGCTTAGATATAAGATGGCACTGTTATAAAATACGATGTATGGTGTAAATTTTATTGTGGGATTTTTCTAAGCCCGCTTGCCTAATACCTTGAAGCTGAAAATCTATTGCCAAGCATGTTGTTGTGTTCCGACAGTTCTAGGTAGTTATGCAGCCGTTGATTTATTTATAAACTATTTATTGACGAAATCAAAAATATTTAAAAACCGGTTGGTACTAAAACGTGACGCCATGTTGCCGTAACGGACTCTCGATCCATTGTCATCCTTTTACCTCCCAGTGGCGCCTAAAGAAGTTTAACTTCAATAAAAAAATTAAGTGAATAACTTTTATTAAGGAATATAAAAGTCAAATAGAAGAATATTAACGTTCAAAAATATCTAATACAGTTATCAACATTAATAAAAGTAGAAACCACACTGTGGAAATCTACACCACATGGGTATTACAGGCCTACGGAATAAATGTTTATAACCAAAATTTCTATCAGCTACACATACACGTTTTCTCTTATGAATTTTCCGTTTTGAACATTTGCAACTTTTGTTATTGTCGGAAGCCTCTGTCGAACCTTGCTCTGCTTCCTGTAGTCTAGGAATACCTCGTGGAGGTATTTCCATTTCTCTTCTTGTAACACGAGCTTCAGTGGTTATTGGCACTGATGATATTGTTCCTGGGATTATTTGCGAAGGACTTCGATTTGAAATAACTATTGGTGGGACTATCTGTGGTCTGTTTTGTGTAGTATTTCTATGATGATCATGACTGCAGGCTGCTGCTCGAGGGGGCGTTTTCCGAAACATTTCATTATTTCGTAACTGCTCGACAAATATTGTAATCATGTTTGGATCGATATTGTGGTTTAATTTCTTTAAACATCTAGAAATTGCCTTTGTCATTTTGCTCTCAATTGTTGGATCGTGTCCATATTGTTCCAAGTCGCATAATTTCTTTACAAGATTGAGTTTCATAATTTGAACAATTTCCATGTTCAAGTTATCTTGTTTATATAGCAATAATTTCTGAAAAAAGTCTTCTACTTCTTTTTTCATTCTAATTTCTGTAATTATATTCTGCAATGCTTTCTTACTTGGTACCGGAACGTGAGATAATTTGGAAATTAATTCATTACGTAATATGAACGGATCTATAGCAAGTTCTTTGCCTAGCTTATCTTTGATAAACGATAAATTTTTAACTACAGTCTCATGTATATTGCTTTTATGAATGTTTCTCTCTTCAACATCGTCTTTATTATAATAATATTCGAGAAAATCATCAACAATTTTCTGTATTAGTTCTTTAGGAGGCTTAGCTTCTTTCGTGTCATTAGATTCTTCGAAAAAAGAAATGACAGTTTGTTCAAGTACTTCTTTATACTCATGTTTTTGTCTTTCCATTAAAATAATAGGCTTGATAGATCGAATTTGTTCTTTCAGCTTACTTTTTCTGGTCTCTTTTTCCTGATAATCACAAAGTATAGGTAAATTGTACGTTAGTTTATCAATTTCTTGATCAAGCATTGCATCGTATCCATATTCATCGTCAAATACTTCGGGATCACTATTTAATTCGCTGATTTTCAGTACTATTTTTATAGCTAGATTATCTTTTATATTCCTAGCATTTGCCGCCTCTGTAGGAGTGTTTGATATTATAGGCAGTTGATTGCACCAACCTTCGACAACTTCAAGGATAAGATCAGCTGCCGGCTTCTGAGATATGAAAGGTATTTGGTTATAAATTGGTTGACGAACTATATCTACTGCCTCATGTATGCCTAACTGACCTTTTTCTAGAATTTCATCCGATTTTCTCTTAATTTTACTTTTACCTTTATCTCCCTTTAAACAAATATCTTTTGAAAGACATTTTCTATCCTTAATAGTAAACTTCAATCTATTTTGTAAATGATTTGCAAATCTTTCCAAATGTTGTTCGTTAGCAGGTAATAGTGGTAACATTGTAAGCCATTTAATTATTTCCTTTTGTATTTTTGGATCAATATCTTTTTCAAACTTTTCTATCTCGTGTATTCTTTTGGCCAAAGATGATAATACTCTATCTCGTTCCAGCAGTTCATCAAGAGTGTTCGCTGGTATAAGAGGTAAGAGTTCATACCAAGCGTCTATTTCAAATCTAGTTTTTGCTTCTTCTACTTCTCCGGCTATAGAAGCTTCATTGGGTATAGGAACTTTGAACAAAGCATCGTATAACTCATTTTGTATTCGATCTTTACTCAAAGGTATGACATTTTTATTCTGAGCGTATTCAAAATACTTGTCAACCTCAGACTGTATACGTTTTTCGTATTTTAATTTAACATCTTCATCGGCGTGATGGAAATTTTCCAATATAAACATAGTTGCAAGACGATTCTTATAAAACTCAAAACCTGGATCGTACATTTGACTATTTTCCACCGGATTGGGAATAGAGGCTTCAATTATATTTTCAAGTTTTTGTTTATAGTTTTCACCAGCTGATTGTTCTTTGATGACATTTTGGAGTTCCACGACTGAATCAATTAAGTTATTCTTTAATTTTTCTTTGTTCTTTTGAAACTCTACATTTTGAGGTATGTTATCTAGAACCATATCAATTTCATCTCGAAATATCTCTTTGAATAATAATTCATCATTGAAAATTGTTGGGTCTATATTCAACTTAGTAATTTTTTGTAAAATTTTTTTTGCTATCTCATCGTTTATAGCTTTTACTCCATCTTCATTATTTGTACCTATAGGTAAGGCACTACAAAATTTTTCCACAGCTTCAATTATAGCATTTTCAGGGTTTTTGTGACTTTTTGGTTCTGTTGGAGATATTTTGATTACACTATTTTCACGCGTTTTATTACCTTCTTCAATAACCTGAAATGACATAACGTCGTTTTTTTGTTTGTTTGGTTGAGAAATTTTATCAATTCTATTCATAAGCTGCTGTATAACAAAAGGTACTATTATTTCTTGCCGCATATCCAGAGGTAATGCCGCTATCCATTGTTTCAGAAATTCCATAAAATCCGTATCGGCATGAGCTTCACCGGGGGCAAGAAATTTCATAGTTTCCTTTTCTATGATTTTTTCTGTAAGTTCAGTTATCATTTTGACCAAATTATTGTCTTCTGATATATTCACAACATCTTTTAAAGGTAGGTTTTTCAACCAATCTGTTATTTCTTTAACATAAAATAGTTTCTTATTAAATAACTCAATTGATTCATCTTTAGGGATAGGTATTTCGGCCAGCCTTCTATATAACTGTGATCTACCCAGTAGATTAGGGTCTGGTGTACTACGAACGAGCTTTTGTATCTCTGTCATAAGTCTATCCATCCATACCTCCAATTTTAATGGATCATCTCTTAAGTCTTTACCATGTTCATTAATGAACTCATTGATAAATTCTCCTAAATTATTAAGATTGTCATCACGGTTAGGGTGCTTATTTTGTATGTAAATAGTATAACGTTTAATAATATTTACTAGGTCTACAATTAGAGCGTTAATTTGCTTTATATGTTCATTTTTGTGCGCTGACATTGGAAGATGTGCTATATAAGCTCTGATAATACTAAACAAGTAAAGATCGTAATCCATTAGATCTGGAGCCTTTGCTCTTTCTTCTTCAATCTCAGTTATATATTTTGCAAGATTGTGTATAAAGTATATACGATGTTTATTTTTTATACGATTATATGGTGGAGTAACTGGTATTCTTTTCAACCAATCTGATATTAATTTAATGTATTCAAGCTCATGCATAAATTTTGCACGTTCAAACAATGGATTAGATTCTGATTTTGCAAAATTTTCATAGATCTCTTTGCGGGTTGGTGGACTTATTCTTACTAATTCTTTCTTAAGGAGATAACTAAATGCATTTCTTGTTAATGAATCGTCAACATCATAATTGTGTTCAATGAATTTTTCTAGGAATTCTTTCATAGTCTCATTAGGATCGTCGTAATCATTAAAAAATGTGCTAGTATTATTTCCTTTTGTGTTTTCTTTGAGCAACTTTCTATGGCGCATTACTTCCAATCTTTCATTGTATTCTTTACGTAGAGTTGCTTCTTGAGGCAAGTTTTTCACTCTATCACGTAACTCTTCTATCATCTGATCAATATATTCTCTTTCATTTGGTTTTATAATTGTATGAAGCCATTGTGCAATGTCTTTTTCAATCTCTTTCTCACTATGATTAGCTAATAGATGTTGTTCCAGTATTTCAGCTAATTTATGTATCATTTTATTTCTGTTCATTCGATCGTCGTACACGTAAATTTTTTCTGGCTGTTCATTCATCCATATTGATATTTCATCTTCAATAACATCGATACCCTTAGGGATATATTCCATATACGGATCACTATCTTCTTCTTCTTGGAATTGTATTGCTTTCATTTTTTTACGTGTACCATGTTGAGGTAGAGTCAACGAAGGTATTTGAAGTTTAACAATTTCCGTATATAACATATCGATTGCAACATCTTTGTCCGTAGGATTATCATAAATTCCAAATCTGTTGAGCCATAAAAAAATTAATGTTTTAATTTCGTTCTCCAGATCGGCAGACGGTGCTAATTGGTATTTTTTTACTTCGTAGACTATATTACCAGCAAGATCGTTTATTATTACTTCTTTAAATTCTAATGATTCTGTATCGTCGAGCTGTATTGGTAACATCTTCATCCATTTTCTTATAACGTCAGCTAAACTTTTCATGTAAGATATCTCTCCTGCGTTTAATTTGGGAATAGCATCTTTAGGAATTGTTGGCTTATATGGCGTTGATGTTAAAGGATATTTTATCAAATCTTCTGACACATATATTGATATTGTGCGAAATGCATGTGACTCTGTTAATTTTATGGGTAAAGTATTTTTGGGACAATCCTCAATATTTATATTTTTATTTCCCAATATGTTTTTCGCTTTTTGAGACAAGTTTTCAATTTCATTATTTTTATAATATGTTTCATTATATCTATTAACTATTTTAGTAACCTTGTGGTTATTCTGATTTGTATCTTTAACTAAATCTAAACTACATTTGGTTCTATCCACTTCATCATTTATTTCTACTGTTTTACTTCTGGGATTATATACTTTTTTAGTACATTCCTGAAACACTGCTCTTTGAATTTCATTATATGTTAATTTACTGGAATATATATCGTTTTTTTTCGTTAATATAAATTTTCTAGCTAAATTATTAGCCACTTCTTCAATGAAATCATTACTAGCGGAATAGTTTAAGCTCAATAATACATGCTTAGCAACAGCATAAATTTCTTCTTGCAAAATGCTTTGATTGGATATAATAGATCTATTTATTAGTTGATTTAATTTATTTTCTTCGTCAGTCGTTGAATTATTATTTCTTGTATTATTAGCTTTATTATGAACTTTTGCTAATCTTTGATGAACTTCATTTCCATGCATTCTTTTATAGTTTTCTGCTAAAATTTTATTATTTTCTTCAGCTTGTTTACTTGAATTATTTAACTGTATACATTTAATACTTTCTAAAAGGTCTAGTGTATATTGGTTTTCAAACGAAATTTGATCTCTTTTAGTATCCGGTAGACAAATATGAAGATTATCTAGATATTTGTTTATGAGTGATTTAAATTCATTATCGCAATTCACATCATTTATATCAAATTGCATCTTGTGAATTTCGTTTATCAGCGAGTTAATTTTATTGTCCTTCTGTAATTTGATTATGTCATTCCTATTGGACAACACTGGTAAATCTTGTAACCACTGTAAAACCCTATCTTTTATCATTTCTCTGTAAGAGACGTTATCTGATGTGTTTTTCTTTTTTATTGCTTTCATTTTACTGTTTCTGTTAACTGACTTTCTACTATATTCAGGAACCTTTTTGGAGTCAAAATATTTGTTATAATTATCACTTTTATGACTTTTAGGATCAAAATCAGCTACACCATCATTTTGAGCAGAATGAGCGACGTTCATTTCTTTAATGTTATAATGTTTTGCAGTATACGTTCCTTTCTTAATTTTGTATTTTATTTTTGATGTGGGATTTAAATCGAAATTTGTTTGTGTTGAGTGTGTATCGTTTAATTCACAGCAGCTTTCTGACATGTTATCGACTTTAGTTTCGTATTGTAAAAAGTTAATCTGAAACAGATGTAATAACTTGTTTATAATTTTGTGGATATATTATGTGATAAATAAAGCGTTGATTGAATTGATAAATTATTAAAATAAGTGAATTGTTAACAGAATGATAGAGGTCTACATCTCTGTGTGCAAAAACTATTGTATACATATTCTTTTTTTTATCTTAGTTCTTAGACACTTTTATAAAAATATACCAATATATCTTTACTTCACTTAGATGATTAAAGTTTTAAGAAACTGTAATGAAAAAAAAATTGTAAGAAAATTATATTTTTGCGTTCAATTCATTGTTTGTTTTTTTATAATGAGGTTTTTTTTTTCGAACTGACTACGCTATTGACCTAGACAGCTTCACCGAACTACTAAGGCGAGCGCTTAAGGCACTCAGCCGATTTTATTTGAGCAACTAGCTCAAGGGTGCACGGCACACCTCGGCTTGGCTGTTGCCTGTTACATGCAAACTCGCGACCTATCTTAGCTAACCTAGCTAACTATTTATATATGTATGAGTTGTTGAGACGCATATGTGTACCAAGCATACACGCCTCAACAACCTCTCCATATATTTTTTTTATCGGAAAATTAGAGTTTTTCCAGTTGGATAAGGGAAAAAATAAAACTCTTCCACTTCCATGTGTAAGCGTGTAGGCGTGCACGTGTGTGGGGGTGATCGTGTAGTGTTGTAGCAGTGATGTAAATTTTTATGTCACTGTATCGCGCAAGTAACGCACTCAAGGGCTCCCTGCCGAGGGATTGAACTTAGACTTGAGCCGCTGCCGAGGGGTGCCTAATCTGGTGTGCGGGAGCGAAATTTACCCCCAGACCACGGCGGCGTGATCTGTGGTTACGCGGGCGTGGGCGTGAACACGCTCTGTTTGGAGAGACAGGCTGGTACTGATCGTTCACTGCCGTTATTTCATCAGGAGGGTCGATTAAAATATGTCGCGGACGTCTATAATAATGCGCAGCGTTCGGTACGGGTTCGTATTGTGCGGCGGATACCACTAACGGACTGGGATGATTCGCGGCTTTTTCAAAATAACTAGTCGTAAGTGATTTTACATACACCCAGATAGAAGGGATCTCTAGGTCTTTATGGAGATCGACTCTCCGGTTATAATGAGGTAAAGTTTGTGAGTTTGTGACGTTGTAGGGAGTAATCTTAGGAACTACTGATCCGATTTGAAAAATTCTTTCAATGTCATATAGCACGTTTATCGAGGATGCTTATAGGCTATATACTATCACGCTAAGTCCAATAGGAGCGAAGTACCAATGAAAAATGTTTCAAAATCGTTTTTTTTTTTCTTCTGAGAGCTTCCGCTGCGTGTTAGCGTTAGTTTATAGTAACTATTCCACGCAAACGAAGTCGCGGGCAGAAGCTAGTATTAAATAGTTACATACCAGTTATTTAATGAAGAAACCGTTGCATTTATTTTACACATGGTAGCATTCATGCAGACATTTTCATGGTCATATGCATAAATGCATTTTTTTAAATCAATTGTACATTAAATATATATAGTTCATAATATTACGTAGTTATCTTGAGCTCAGTATTTTTCGATTTAATTGAGATTCATTTACATATTCTTGGTTATTATAGCTTCATTTTATTATATTTTAATAAGATACTTCGACATGATTGGTAGATGTAATCAAAAATATGAGAAACAGAATTATCATATTTGCGTCTACATTTTGATTTATAGAATTGACATTTTTATATGACAAATCGTTGATAGAGGATTAATTACTCGTTGAATTCAATGATATTATAAATATATGTAATATCGTTGGTTGAAGTAACAGTGGCCATATTAAAAGTAAGTATTTTAATCTATAGACATAAATATAGGTTATTTAACACATGTTTTCGGTATCAAAAATCAATCATGCCAGAGTTTGGTTACATAATCTTTGTGAAATTTTTCGACACAAAATTATAAATTTGTATAATATCTACCCTCCGACACGAAAAAAGAGCAAAAACCATTACAGTCTTCACCTTAGGACGCTTTAAAAACATGTAAGCTGTGTTATATTATTTCCTCTGGATTTATTTTTTATAATTATTGAAAAGATCAGCATTCATTTATACATTGTTGTAATTCAATAGAATAATAGCTATATAATATACTAACCGTTGCCCGCGACTTCGTTCGCGCGAAATAGATACTTTGGGCTAATGCTAACACGCAGCGGGAGCTCTCACGAGGAAAAAAAATACCGATTTTTAAACATTGTTCATTGGTGCTCGGCTCCTATTGATTTTAGCGTGATGATGCATAACCATCCTCGATATATGAACTATATAACATTGAAATAATTTTTCAAATCGGACTAGTACTTCCTGAGATTACCCCCTACAACGTCACAACGTCACAAACTCACAAATTTTACTTCTTTATAATATAAGTGTAGATATAAAATTATACAATATAAAAGTTTCAACCAGTCTGCCTAAGAGGATGATATACTCGGTAGCTACAAATGCAATGAAAAAAATAAGTGATTATTGACTATAATATACTGCTGAAAGCTTGAAACAAATTCTCCAAATAACCACTAAACGGACTATTTTTAATTGAACCGTGAGGTTCTCTCGGACTTTCCTTATGCCTACTGTTATACCTGTACAATGTACCCTATATTGCGGATCCCGCTACCTTTCCCGCCTACTCATCATTTCTATTCACTATATACCTCAGTCACCCCTCCTCTCAGTCAGTCTCATCCTGAACTTCAAACCTGACGGTTATCCATTGTAAAATTAAGATATTTTATTTTCCTTTTTTAAAAAGTGATTTTTAAAGTTCCGTATAACAGTACGCTAGCGTTGTGGAATGGGTTGCGCAACACCGTTTTTCCTCTGGGCTATGATATGGTGCTCTTCAAGAAGGGACTGAAACGCGCTCTTCAAGATCGGCAACACAACAGTGATGCTCTTGGTGTTGCAGTTGTCCATAGGCGACGGTAACCATTTACCATCAGATGGGCCAACTGCTAGTTTGCTGCCTTTTGGCATAAAAAAATAATTAAAGCGTTACTACAGTGCTGAGTCTTCATGATTCATTCCGTGGTTCTCTTGAATGGATAACGCTAAGCTTAGAGGGGGAATGATTCTAAAGAACAGATGCCGGAATACGCCAACAGATACCTAGCGACGGATTTTCAACTTGAAGATAATAGTTAGCCAGACGGACTTAGAAAAATTAATTGCTAAAGCTTTATCAGTAATACTCTTTTGTAAATAATCCTTAAAAAAAAAAAAAGAAATGAATAAAAATTGAAAGAAGTGCAAAAACTCTGTCTAATCGTTTTCTCTCTTTGACGTCTCAATATAGACTTTTAAAGATACAAAATTCTAAATTTTTTATAATATTCTATGCCTCATCATTTGATTTCTTATTATCTTAATTTATTTGTGGAAACGCTTTGAAAGGACACACTAGAAACTTATATAAGAGATGTGAGTTATCAAGTAGAAATTCGTAGCAGTAGAATTATCCATGTTATCGTAAGGTCAGGAAATTGATTGAATGCCGAAAGATAACCATTTATTAGCAGTTCCTATAAACGGCAACTAGTTTCCACCCGCGACTTCGTCCAAGTGGAAGTTCTTAAAAGGAAAAGAAAACGATTTGGAAACCTTCATTGGTGCTCCGCCTATATCCGTGATAGTGTAGCATACAGCCTTCTTCGATCAAAGAGTTATCTAGAACTGTTTCTTTTTCAAATCGGACCAATAGTTCCTGGATATTAGCGCGTTGCAGCAAACTCTTCAGCTTTATAATATTAGTATATATAACGAATGTATATCAACAACTAACTACGCTGGAGTATTATTTTACTCGTAGTAACCTGTGGAATATCGTTCCGATATTCGCAGATTCGAACCCCGGTATGTACCAACTAATTTTTCGAAATATGCGTACATTTACTAATTTAAAGTGGTAACACAATCGACGGACGGTCAAGGAAAATATCCTGAGCAAACTTGAACCTGAGAAATATTCTTATAGTACTACAGTATGTGGGAAAACATAGAACTGTGTATTTGTCAGAGTTTGAGATCACCAATACATACTAAGCTGACGTGGCAACCATGCCCATAATTCCTTCGGTAAGAGGTGTATTGCCCTGCAGTGGATCTCTTAAAGGCAGATGATTATCATACAGTAATTGTTTCTACGAAATTATTTCAATTATTCTATATTGAAATTTGCTATATTATATCGTACTTATTGTAGCAATTTGTTATTTAAATAAGGTGATTGGATTTTCTAACTTTTATGTAATTAAAATAATACATTGATTGGCTTCAGGTCAGCAGGCAACAGCGAGGATTGGCAGACGTGTTATAGACCCAATTTATGTTATTCCTTCGTGAGACTTCTTAAAATGACGGTAAGAACTTATTTCGTCGTGTATGCCTTTATCTACTTATCTTATATTCATAAAATAAAAATGAAGTGTCTGTATGTAACAGCGAAATAAAATTTTTTCACTGATTGGGTATGAACGTATACACGATACTGATAATAAAAATGCAATTTTTAACATTTTTGCCGGTGTGTCTGTCTCTCTGTCTGTCTGTCTGTTTGTTCCGGGTAATCTCCGAAACGGCTGGACCGATTTTGGAGGGAATTTCACTAACAGATAGCTGAAATTACTGCTGGTGACATAGGCTACTCTAAATTAGACTAAGTGCTAACCACAGCTTCATCTGCAATGCTGTCTCCAAAACGGATGGACCTATTTTCACAGTATTTTCACCAACAAATAACGGATACCATAACAAGTAATTTAGTATATTTTAATTTAGACTAGCTGTTAACTGTGGCTTTGCCTGCAGTACTGTCTCTAAAACGGTTAAACTAATCTTCAAGAAACTTTCATTGGCAGATAGCTGACTTTATAAAAAGTAATTCAAGTAATTTTAGTTTATACTAGCTGTTAACCGTGGCTTTGCCTGCAGTACTATCTCCATAGCGGTTAGACCAATCTTGACGAGACTTTTTTTGGCAGATAGCTTTTTTTTACGTGGGGAGATCCCTTACGGATACCTACCCTTCCGGGGGAGAGATAGTTAATTTTATAAAAGTAATTTAGGTAATTTTTGATTATAATAGCTGTTAACCGCATGTACGCTCACAAAACTTTCTCCAAAACTGTTAGACAGATGGTCACGGGGCTTTCATAGGTTGTAAGCGAATCTTACAAATAGTAATTGAAGTTATTTTATTTTAAACTAGCTGTTACCCATGACTTCGACCGTATGAAATTTAGCAAAAGTATATTGTTCACTGTAATCATGTGCATACTTCCCGCTTTTTAGTATATAAAATTTTATATCTTGATTTATGCATATTTTTGTCGTTTGATCACCCTTCAAATTTATTTCTTGAACCATAATGTGATGAAGATCTATTATAGATCGTCCGTATCTATATTAATTTTCGACTTGGGGTGGCTATCTACGTTATTTATAACTTTATCGAAATTCTAAAGGGTGGTCAAACATGGCCAAACGTCAATCTACAATGGCCACTCGTTAAAGTTAGGAATTTTTGAATTTTGGACAAAATCATCTCCTTGTTTTAGGGGTAAGTCGATGTTCTAAGGGTGGTCAAAACGAAAATAATTGGTGGTCAAACATGATCAAAAAGTGGTCAATCCTCATACCAATTTTCGTAAAGTTATCTCAAAGTGGGGGGGCCAACTTCACGGAGCTGAGTGCCGTGCCATCTATTTTGCCTGTGACAGAATGTATAGAAATTTCATGATTTTAATACGTAATGACACATATATTTTGGGTTTCAGCACATTCCTATTGATCAAAACTAACTGTGAACTATGGATGTCGGCGAGGGTATGGTCGCGATGGTCCGAGGCTTGAGAGACGCCAGTCTGGCGGTAACACTTCTCGATGGCACTAGGAAGTACACATTGATGCCAAATAATGGTACCTATATGTTTTTACTTATCTATATAAATACTACAAACTTGGAGAATAGATTATTCAAATCATATTATTGATATGAAACATCTATAGGCGAATTAACAAAATACTCAGAAACATTTGCAACCCTATCTGTGTAAACATAAGATACAAATTGTTTTGTCGACGATTCGTTTTACTAGTGTCACGCGGCATGCGCCGACGACCTAGCGTCCTTTGATAAATGCCGCCAAACACACCGCGCTTGCGCCTAATTTAATTTTAGTGTTTAATAAAATCGAGTGTTTTCTATACTAATATTATAAAGAGGTAAAGTTTGTGAGTTTGTGACGTTGTAGGGAGTAATCTCAGGAACTACTGGTCCGATTTGAATAATTCTTTCAGTGTTACGTAGTTCATTCATTGAGAATGGTTATAGGTTATATATCATCACGCTAAAACAAATAGGAGCGGAGCAAAGATGAAAAATGTTTCAAAAACGGGATGTTTTTCCTTTTGAGAACTGCTGCGTGTTAGTGTTAGTGTATTTAAGCCACGCAAACAAAGTCGCGGGCAGAGGCTATTATGTAATAAAATAAATAAACAGTCATTATTTTTTACAACAAATTTGTAATACTTTATCTTTTCATTGTGCCATAGTTGATTCCTGTCGTAATCTGTTCTTTTATGCATATAACTTATATAAAACAACTTCGATGTTTCACATCTGCCAGGCGTCACGTGACAGCTCAATTTTGTTATTGACAAGTTATTTTGTTATTGACAATGTTTGCTATTGTACTATAGCTAATCTTAAAATACTTTATTGGTATTAATTGGGGGTCGCTCAAGAATAAGGTGATCAGAACTTTTAATATTTTTGACCACCCCTTCCTCCTGCTTAGCAAAAGTAAGCAATGCTTCCCCTCCCATGGCTACGTAAACATTTATATAGTATTTTTTATATATATTTTGGTCGATACTAGAGTGATGGTAGCTCAATGGATAAGACTACGCGTCTCATATAACAGACCTATACATCCGGAACCTCCAACTATAATCAAAAATAAACTAATCAATGACCCCTGTCGCACTTATATGATTATGAAATTAAACTTATCTAACTATTAAGCTGAGACATGCTGCGTTGTTAAAGCCCTGCATTAAAATTCTACTTCTTTATGAAATACTCTTTTTACTCTTATAAAATACTAGCCTCTGCTCGCGACTTCGTTCGCATGGAATAAATACTTTGGGCTAACGCTAACACGCAGCGGAAGCTCTCACGAGGAAAACAAGCCCGATTTTAAACATTCTTCATTGGTGCTCCGCTAATATTGGTTCTAGCGGGATGATATATAACCTATAACCGTCCTCGATAAATGAGCTATGGAAATAATTTTTCATATCAGACCAATAGTTCCTGAGATTACTCCCTACAACGTCATAAACTCCCAAATTACCTCTTTATAATATTAGTATAGATTCCTATGCAATTTTGTTACTAAGAACCCATATACCTTAAAATGGCTCTGTATAATATACTAAAGTTTATACTAATAAAATAATGAAATGGCGAGTACAATTGAGGTAAAAAAAAGTATGTCGAAGGAAAGAGACATGACAAAATATAATTATTATGTAACAATATAGTAAAAGATAAAACAGTTGTGAGCCGTCGCGGGAGGCCTGGCAGATGTAAAACATCGAAATTGTTTTGTATAAGTTATATGCATAAAGGGGTAGTTTACGACAAGAAATAAGTATGGCACAACGAAAAATAAAATATTAAGACCCTTTTCAGGATAAAAAAATGTCGGTTTATTAAGTCAATATTTATACTCATTAAATCTAATTAATAAAAAAACTAATATTTAAAAAAAAAACAAACAGAATTATCATTATAAAAAAAATGTGTATACTTATGTACACGCATTACAAGTCATAGTTCTTTGACGTAACAAGATAAAAATCTTTTATTTAAAAATTTTGTCTTTCGCCTTATTCTATACTAGCTGACCCGTGCAACTTCGTCTGCACCAAATTGTTTATCACTGGTTTCAATTGTATTCTTAAACGCGAAAAAAAATGAATAAAACTGGTATCCAGTTGCAGCCACAACTACCGTTTCCAAAAATCCAAACTATCCACGGATTCACTGAAACATATACCTAGATTACATGTAATTTTTATTTTAAATAAGCCTACTACCCGTTCGTAGTATCATCTACCACTCCGTTGTTTGTTTTCCGGTAAAGTTGTTAAGACCTTGCTCTATCAATAGTCATTTCGAGAAAAAAAAAATCATCTACCAGGTTCAATTAAGATAAAAACTAATATACATAAAACTAAATAAACATCTCTACCGCTTACTTTATCATAACCATCTTCAACTTGTATTAAAACCTTTTCATACTCCATTATATTAAAGAAAAATAAATGAACACCGTATCGTAGCGTCAAACATCGCGCCGAACCGTCAAATGTCACTTGCTTGAAACTATAGTCTAAGAGTTATAAACTGTTTGGAAAACGTATTTTAAATATATTTCTAATACATTTTTATAAATAATCTCTGTACCATTCACAACGTAGTGCCTATCACTTCTTGATAATTTATCTATGTTGATATGTTTCTATTGTAGATTATTCTACGTTGTTATACTGAATATTTGGCATTAAATACATAACGTGTATTTGTCACACTTGATATTGGCGAAATTACCTATATAGGCAGAGGCCATACCGGAAAGAATCAATCAAGCCAGTTTTATACATTATATTCATCCTAGCAACGGGCTACCTGGCTGCCGGTAAGAGTTGCGTTTATTTGTGCATATTGTACCTTCATAGACAAAAATATTGACTTTTAAATAATTTTAGGATGTTTTTTTCCACTAACATTAGAAACGTTATTAAAATGGAATTATTATTGAAAGACATTTTTGGTATTGACAATAATGTGCTTGATGCTATTTTTTGGAAATAAAAATAAAAGTAATCTTACCCCATGTTAAAATAGCAGTAATTTTATTATTACTATATTTAGATATAAATAAGTACAAATTTTATCTTCCACACTAATTCAGTTATTACTCAATATTTAGACCGATTTATTGCTATAAAAATAATGTGTATAGAATATAGCTATAGCTATAGTTTAGTGCAGTACTGGCTGCACGATAAAGATAGCGATAATTGTGGCAGCGCTGTTGACCTGGTAAGGTCTTTACAGCTTCACCGAACTATTGAGTCGAGCGCTGAAGGCACTCAACCGACTTGGGATGTTTGGGCGACCAACTCAAGGGTGCACGGTAAACCTCGGCTTGGGCTGTCGCCTGTTTTGTGCAAAAATCGCAACCTATCTGATCTAACCTAAGCTAAGCTATCTAGATATGCGTATATAAGTTATTGAAACATGCATGTGTACCAAGCATGCGTGCCTCAATAACTCCTATATGTATTTTGTGTCAGAAAATTTTCTCCAAACTATATAGGATAGGATAGGATAGGGAAAAATAAGGGTAGAACTCTTTGTTGTGTGTTTATTTTTCTGAAAAAGAAAAACAGCATGTAAGCGTGCAGGCGTGCACGTGTGTATAGGTGATGTGTGTGTGTTATAGCAGCGATGTAAAGTTTTCTGTCACTATATCACGTGAGCAGCGTACTCAAGGGCTCTCCGCCGAGGGAACGGACCTAGGCTTGAGCCGTTGCCGAACAGGGCCTAATCTGGTGTGCGGGAGTGAAATATACCTCCAGACCACGGTGGCGTGATAGTGATTATGCGGGCGTGGACGTGAACACGCTTTGTTTGAAGAGACAGGCTGCTACTGATCTTTCGCTGACGTGATTGAATCAGGAGGGTCGGTAAGAATGTGTCGCGGTCGTCTTCTATACTGTGCAGCGTTGGGTACGGGTTCATAGTTCGTGGCGGATACCAATAAAGGGCTGGGATGATTCGCGGTTTTTTCGAAATAACTACGTGTGAGTGATTTTATATACGCCCAGACAGAAGGCATCTCCAGGTCCTGTGGAGATCCTTATTCCGGACGTAGCATGGGGCACCGGTTATTTTACGTTGGGCTCGGTTCTGGAGAACCTGTAACTTTTGAATACGATTTTGCGCATATGCAAAGACCAAACGACTGTACGTCATAATCAGACGGATGCAAGTTTTATATAAAGCGAGTTTATGTCTGGGGGACATTTTACTCTTATGACAAAGGAATTGATAGAGACGACCCAAGACCATAGCGGCTTTGTTTCACACTCT
>JACEII010000583.1:0-17859 GCA_014332785.1 Antheraea mylitta
TCAAGGCTAATAAATATGCAAGTTCTTTTAGACAAGCCACTAATCACAAAAAGCACTTTCATCTTGGCTGATTACTGAAACCCGATAATGAACTGGAGTGCCGTCGCCCAATCTGTTAGCCGTTGAATTAACAATTTCTGAGGTAGCCTCCTTCAAATCATAAGCCCATCCAATTTTCTCAAAAAATCTTATAAACTCAGTGGTAAAGTTAAAAAAGTCAAAGTGTTCTGCTCCTTTGTAGTCAAATGGAAAAGTATGATGGTAGTTATGCCAGCCTTCTCCAAGAGTACAGGTTGCAACGAATCGGTTTTCTCGTGGTACTATATTTCTGAAAACAAAATATAAAGGGTATAAAATTATCTTTTACCTATTTAATATCACAATATATAAATAAAATATCAACACCGATATACTACAAATATACAATACATACACATAACAACATCATACATAAATATCAATATAATAAATGTAAGTATAATAAGTCAACATCAAGTACTAAATACAGCATTAACCAGATAATTCTGCTAAATGACACTGGTAAAGCCGACGTACTCTGACTTTAAAACTGAAACGGTGAATATGTGTATATCAACACTCAATGAAAAATTCTACAGCCTTTATTTATTTATTTATTTATTTACACATGGATAAAGCAACAGTCGACAATCAAAAATAATAATACAATAGCAATAATAAAAAAAAAAAACTAAATTGAAGACCTAAAACGCTTTATCACATAGAAAATTAACTTACACTAATGATAATAAGGAAATAATGAATTGTTTTAATAGAATAGAAACATTGGATTAAAAAAACTATATATAAAAGAATAAACGAAAAAGTTCAAATGAATTCAATTATGAAAACTAAAATTACCACATGGAAGAAAAAAAAAAGAACAGGTTGGCAAACATAAATAATGAATATTAAAATATAATATAGTAACTGTTGTTGAGATGGTCATGGATATAAAATATGTTTAACTGTTTTTTTGAATTTGAATGCCCGATGGTCAAATATGTCTAATGAAATGTGTTTGCTTGCAAGCTCATTATATATACGAGTCATACGTACAATTGGGTTGAAATAAGAAGTATTATTCATATAAGTTTTAAGAATAAATGTTTTAGGAAAACGATAACTGAAATTGGTGTTAAAATTAAGAGACTCTAGCAAGGAGGGAGATGAAATATAATTGTGCAGCAATTTATGAAGAAATACTAGATCATGTTGAATTCTACGAACATGTAATGGTATAATGTTATATCTATTTAATCTGTCACAGTAAGAAGAGACACTGCGAGCATGACCATACCTGTAACATAGAATTTTTGAAAATTTTCTTTGAACTGCCTCAATAGATTTAGCATGTATGGTGTAACAAGGTGACCAAACTACAGATGCATATTCGACGATACTACGAACTAAACTGTTAAATAGGATGACAAGACTGTTAGGGTTTTTAAAAGATAAGGATGATCTAGTTATGAAACCTAAAATTCTAAAAGCTCTACTAATGATGTCATGGTAATGTACTCTAAATGATAATTTATCATCAAATAAGATGCCTAAATCTTTCGCCAAAGATTTTCTTGCTAGTAATTGATTGTCAATTATGTAAGGATAGGAAATTTTGTATCTTTTATTGGTAAATGAAATAACAAAACATTTGTCAACATTAAGGTACATAAAGTTATCAATACACCAACGGGATATAGTGTCAAGATCTTGTTGTAGAAAGAAGCAATCAGAAGTAGAACTAATAGATTTAAACACTTTGAGATCGTCTGCATAAAGTAATGATTCACAAGAAAGTTGAATAATCAAGTCGTTTATAAAAACTATGAAGAATAGTGGGCCAAGGTGAGAGCCTTGAGGCACACCTGACTTAATTAGAAAAGGTAAGGAAGTAGAACCCTTAATAGCTACAAGTTGACTTCTATTATTTAAATAGGATTGTACCCAACGAAGTAAATTACCGTGAATTCCATAAAGAGCTAATTTTTTAAGAAGAATAAAATGATTTACTTTATCAAAGGCTTTTTTGAAATCGGTGTAAATGGTGTCAATTTGGCCACCTCTAGCAAATTCCTTACAGAGTGCATTTTTATATTCAAGTAAGTTACTAACAGTCGATTTATGCTTAATAAATCCATGTTGTTTTTCAGAAATGAAGGGGATTATTTGAAAGTAAAAATAATCATATACCAAAGATTCAAAAACTTTAGCAATACATGAAATTATACTTATAGGCCTGTAATTTTCACAATTGGAAATATCACCATCTTTGTGTATAGGGATAATATATGTGAGTTTCCACGCATGTGGAAAAATACCATTATCTAGTGATTTATTAAATATAATAGTCAATGGCAAAGTAAGTTCATCCGCACAAGCATTGATAAATTTGGCAGGAATACCATCAGGACCAGAACTCTTATAAGGATCAATATGTTTTAGCTTACGATATATATTAGTACCTTGGAGAGTAATTTTTGATAAAACAGCATGTGTATTAATAGGAAAACATAAATCAATACTAGGGCAAAAATGATCTTCATAGACACTGCTAAAATATTTAGAAAATAATTCACAAATACTTTTGATATCTGATGAAGATAACTCACCATATCGCATTTGTTGTGGCATATTTTTGTATCCTCTACGAGATTTGATAAACAGCCAAAAAGATTTTACATTATGACCCAAAGCATTTTCAACAGACAATATAAATTTTCTATAATCATTTGTGATTAAACTTTTACATTTAGTGCGAAGTTCAGAAAATTTTTCATAATCACGGGGATTGCGATATTTTTTATATCGAGTGTGAAACTTTTTCTTGTTCTTGAGACACTTTATTAAGAATGGGGAAAACCAAGAAGGAAATTTATAGCTACTGACGTTGCTCAGAGGAGTATTTTCAGTTATGATATTATTAATGATTTGATAAAATAAAGAAACTGCGTCATCAATATTTAAAGGTAAGAGTTCATTAGACCAATTAAAACTTGAGATCTGAGTTTTAATTTTTACATAATCACACCTATTGAAATTGGGGCGTTTTGGTTTAATATACTTAAGACGCTTAGGATTAAGAATATCATTAAAAATTATATTAAGAGGTGAGTGATGACAATCTACACAGGAAAGTGGAGAAACTGTGTTAACATTAATATACAAAAAAGTTGAAAAAACTAAGTCAAGCAATCGATTATTAATATTGGATACAGAGTTAAATTGATGTAAGTTACAAAGGGTTAATGTTTCTAATAATAAACAAGCTTTTCGATCAGAAGAGAGTCCAGGTATAAGATAATTACACGATGATGAGCACCATGATAAATTAGGAGTATTAAAATCCCCAATTATTAAGAAATTGTCTGTGGATAAACCATTAAGAATGATTTGCTGAATGCCATTGTAAAATATTTTAAGGTCATCATATTTAATATCAGGCGGTAAATAGCAAAGACAAACATGTAGAAGAAAACCATTGTTTAGGATTATAGTTACCCATATGTCCTCAAAAATGCTCTCCCAGCACTTACGTCTAGAGACATTAAAGACAGACTTAATAGCTATTAACACACCACCACCATCTGATTTTTTAGAGGATGAAGATAGACGGTCTCTTCTATAAACATTATAACGAGCATCGAATAACTCAGAATCATAAATACTACAGTTCAAGTTCGTCTCAGTAAAGCAGATCATATCAAAATTACAATTTGAAACGCTTAAATATATATCAGTGGTCTTTGAACGAATACGATTAACATTTTGAAAGTAAATATCCATATTAATAATGTGCGATAAACCAAATAAATTGAAAAACTTAAGATATATAAAAAAAAAATAGTTACAATAAGTAATATAAACTTAAATAATATTATTAAGAGAATGAGAGTCTTTTATCACAATAGCAGAAGAATTATCATCTTTTCTTATATATATACGATTATATTTTACCCACACGTAGCGATAACTTCGTTCCTTTGTAAATTTTCGAGTAGCTGCAAAGAGTTCTTTAGTTTCAGGAGAAAGATGTTCAACGATATAAATTCTTCTGGAGAAGTCAGAAAAACCAATATGACCAGTACTAAGCGGTGACGATTTGTTAATTTTATTGTATTTTAAAAAACTAGAAAGCACTACATCTCTCACACGCTCAGATGTTAATGTGACCAGGATATAGCGTGGACGAGACGATGCTAGGTTTTGTTTTGCCACACGACGAATCGAAGTTATATCGGATGAACTTAATGATACTTTTATCTCATCACATAATTTCATAAATAATGTCATAAGGTTCTCACTGCGCTTTTCTGGTATTAATATTATGGTCGAATATCAACCACAGGACGACTACTAGTCTAAACATAATAAGGCAAGTACAAAAAACAGTCAAGTACATTTTCCTTCTCTGTGTCTCAACATATTTGCTCTATTACTTTATTTGTCAGTAGTTAATGACGAACGTTAGTGTTATCAATAATAAATTTGAAGACAATTTTTTTCTTCTTATCATGGACGACTCGAATCCTTTACTTATAAGTCTCTACTCGTCATATTACAATCCTTTCATCTACTTATTTACAATTTTTGTACACTCTTTCGTAAAAAAAAAAAACTTTAATAATACTAAGAATAATGGAATAGAGTTGTCTATTGTGAATTAAATAAATTAGTTAATTAAATGAAATAAATGGACCTACTTATTATACGGTTTATATCCATATGCATGAGCTAAGCTGTTAACTGTGAGTTCACTGTGAAACATGCCTAAAAATCGAATAAAGCATTGCCACGCCACTGCACACTTCCATTCTTCGTTCCAAAGCCATATTCCAATCATTGTGGGAAGTATATAGCAGAATATCAGTTTTAAGAGATTGAAATGCCTGTGAAATTGAACACGAGTTAGTATATACTTGTTTTAGTTTATACGAATACACCACCAACATTTACACTAAGTCGCTAAGTTGGAAGTCGGTGCCAACCTAAATTTCTAATTTGTTGTAGGTATAAAAAAATATATTACACTATACAAATAGACGCGAGAGTGGACCTAAACGTTCTATGTAGATGATATGAAATATTGTTGGCACCGATTTCAAATATATTATTAGGTAGCGCAAATATTCATATTTTATTTTATTTGGTTGAATTAATAATGTATTTATTTTTCGCTTTTCAGTGCCGTATGGGTTATGATATCGAAGTCGGTTCAATTTTTTTTTGTAAAAATTTTTTAAACCTATTTAGGTATATTGTTTTATATTTAGTGAAGCTGTTTGTAAAAAGACCAAGTTCCCAGGTTCTATATATAAATTATAATGTGACTAGCCTTTACCAGCGACTTCGTTCGCGTGGATTTTTTTTCTCGATCTGACTACGCTATTGACCCAGCAAGGTATTAACAACTTCACCGGACTATTGCGTTTGCGTGGAATTGTTACTTTGAGCTAACGCTAACACGTTCTCAGTGTGATGGTATAGCCTATAATCTTCCTCGATAAATGAGTTATATAACACTCAAAGAATTTTTCAAATATGATAAGTAGTTCCTGAGATAACTCGCTACAACGTCTCAAAGCCACAAAGTAACAAACTCACAAATTCACAAACTTTACCTCTTTATAATATTAGTATAGATAATAATACTCGTAGTATATTTATGCCGTGTGGTGTCGGCAGAGTAGAATAGCACCACCTCATATCTTCCCGTGGGTATCGTAAAAAGCGATTAAGAGAGTGCGTGATAGTACTGACCCCTTGTATTTTCTCACCGGGATACTGTACCATCTGTGTGAGTCCTTCTCCGCTCGTAACGGTCCTCCTTCCACTGGGTCCAGAAGAACAAGGACGAGTATGTGCACCTGTGTCTTGCGCGTACATTTGTGCACCTTAATATATCCTGCGCATCTGACCGCTTCTACTACTTTTAGGGGTCAAAGTGGTCATTATAGCCGAAAGGGGTCGAACTAATCATCATCATTAGAGATAATAACATTCTCTTTAATAAACAACAAAAGCCCAAATATGACAAAATGTTTTGAAAATCTTAGTGTGGATGAAAACGAATATTATCAAACTCACCTATCATATAAATTAAGAAGGGGATCATTAACTATATCGCTTATGTCCATCTGTTTGCCTCGGAATTTGACCTGTTCATTCTTCTTCATCATAAGCCAACCGATGTGAGAGAAAAATAATCCGCGATTTGCATTGTGAGGGTCGGCATCGGTGTCGCTATATTTGTGGTGGACCCTGTGATCTCTTACCCATTGCTGGAGTGAATTCTATATAACATTTTTTTCTATGTTCAGCAGATATACTAATTATACATAATGTGGATAATGTTATGTGATAATTTATAAGTTGCTGTAATTACAGCGCGCGCCGGCTTTATCTGAGAAAACTATTATTAGTGGTTTCAGCATGAACGGGTCAGCTCACCCGGGGTAATACCACCTTTTTATAGAAAACCGACGTGAAGTAACAGTGCTTGTGTTGTTGCGTTTCGTTCGGTCAGTGAGAGCGCCAGAGGCTCACCTCCCATCCCGTCTCTCCTCCTCTTCCCTCCTTCCACCTTCCTCTCCCCAAAAACAGGCTGACAACACACTTGCTACTTTCTTTGTTTTGCTAGTGTCTATGGAATGTGGTGATCACTTAACATCAGGTGGCTCCTCTGTTCGTTTGCCTTCTATGGCATAAAAAAAACTAACATAAATACGTCATGATGTACGGACATTAGTGAGATCTGGGAGTCACTATCTCAACTACGTATTTCTATGTTTATTGTGGTTGTAGTCTACATACACATACATTTTTTATAAATCTGTAAATTCAATTAAGAATCGACCAGAATACTAATACTTTATAGTGGCCGCTTTTAGCTTGAGTCAAAATGTACAATTACCAAAAAAATTTGTAACTTTAATTATGAAATTTGGCTTACAACGAAGCCTTAAATATAAATATGGGGTCTCAAATATAACAAGAGATTGTAGGCACTGTGATGTTTTTATATAAATATCTAGGAATATATCTTAGTTCGGAATATTAATAAAAAATATTGAGCAGTCACACGTCACAATTGTTTTGTATAGGTTATATGTCTAAAAGAACAGATTAAGACAGGAATCAGCTATGGTATAATGAAAAGATAAAGCGTTACAAATGTGTTCCATAAAATAATGACTGATTATTTATTTTATTACATCAATATTCATTTTTACTAAATACAAAAAGTCAACTAGACGCCGGCGCGATGTTTTTGACACCATTTATCTAAGGCCGCTTGGTCCTCGGCGTGTGCCGCGTAACACAAGTATAACGAGTGGCTGACAAAATAATTTAAATCTTATGGTTATAGACATAGGGTTGCAAATGTTTTTGAATATTTCGTTAATAGTGCAAAGTTTGTGTTTTGTGTTACCACGTTGCCAAGCTAAAATCAGGTTTAGGGTGCGCCTATAGATATTTCACATCAATATATAATATATTTAATAAGAAATATGTAGAGAAGGTGGTAATGTGACCCCCACAGGTATTTTGACCCCCGTCGATATTTCTAGTTTAGAATCACGTCATCTAGCGAAACAATTTTTTAACGGGGAGCATTAATGACAGTTTTGATTTAATGTACAAAAAAAAATAAGCTAGGGCAGCACACGCGTTTGTTATTCGAGCTACTTTGAACTTGCACTCGCAAAAACTTTGCTATAGTGTTGCGTTTGATTGCATGATTCTGGAAATACTAAGTTTATGCATCTGACATTTGGATATTGTCTTTGATTAACGTTTTAAATATAATACATTTAATTTGGCTCCCTGGGTGCCATATAACCCTCACATTATCTCAAATCTTCAAATCTCCATTTTTCTTAAATTATAATATTTTAGAATTACCTAATGAATTTTTATTTGTTCCATATTATGTCTAGTATTGGCAAATAAATGAGAAAACTAATGATGTATTCATTACCTATGTTTTCTTTTTATTTTTTACCATAGACCCCAAAAACAAAGTGGGGGCCACATTTCCACCTTCTCCTCTATATACCGTAACAATAATCGCCGCAATTCATTAGACAAACCTCATTGTACTCTTATCTTTTAACTTTTTTTTCTCGAACTGACTACGCTATTGACCTAGCAAGTTATTAACAGCTTCACTGGACTACATTATCTTTTAACACTTTGCCTCATCTTGCTGTATACTCAAAGCAGAGCTACATCAGTCTGCTCTCCATAAATTACTATAAATACTTATTAATATTGGATGATGTGTCATTTTTATAATGTATCTATCTATTTATCTATCTAATACCTTTAAACGAGCAATACTTGTATATTTTTATATATTCAGGATCTCGGGAACGACGACATATATTTCCATGAAACTTAGTATGTAGGTAGTTTCGGGGACGATAAATCGATATAACTAGATTTTATTCATAGAAAACTTTTTATCTGGGTTTTCAGGCAATTAAAAAATAAAGCTAGAATATAAAGGCAAATTGCGCCACCGCTGTCAAAACAAAAAAGGCTCAGATGGAAATCGGCTGCTTCAAAAATCCGTCCAACCCCAGTTGGAATCCGAGTGACAACAAAAGAGATGTATTTTTTTAATATATATTTTTGATAGAATATGCTAATTTTGTGCGGCAAACCTAAAAGTTTATTTTAATTTCAAAAATGTTTTTAAAGAACCGAGCTCGACTCTGTCGCTCAGGTACTAGTTATTTCATTTATTATATATAGAATAACACATATCATATTTAGTCATTATATCTATATGTATAGATTAATGTTGTATGCTCTTTCTGATAATTACCTGTCCGGCACTAGCAAAACATAGCAGAAGGAGTAGTTGAAGGGGAAGTTTGGCTTTGTATGACCTGTGCGTCCATAAGCGGTGCGCTCCTCCAGTAATCCCAAATCCTGAAGCTATATACATTATCACAGCTACGGATAACATATTGTCAAATTAGTAATCATTATAATTATAGCTTGAAAACGGTTATAAAACATTAACTTTACATGCTTCTTAAAAATATACCCTTCAGTAACACCGCATAGTCTCTTTAGTAAAGTGAATATGGTTTCATAGTACGTTTTTCGTTCACCACAAGTTTTTTATATCATAGGTGTCAAACGAACAGGCGGGTCACCTGATGTTAAGTTATCGCCGCTGTGTATAGACACTAGCAACACCAGGGGAGTCGCATCTTGCCAACCTGTGATTAAGGGAATGGGGGGAAAAGGGAAGGGGCAGAGGAGGGTGGGCCTTCGACACTCCCACCGACTGAACGAAACGCAACAATGCAAGTACTATTACTCCACGTCGGTTTTCTGTGAGATGGTGGTACTACCTCGAGCATTCATGCCGAAATCAATAATAGATTCAGTGTGGCTCTACCACCTACAAAAAGTTTATCGTCTAATATTTTGTAAATTTCGCTCCCGCACACCAGATTAGGCACCCCTCGGCAGCGGCTCAAGTCTAGGTTCGATCCCTCGGCAGGGAGTCCTTGAGTGCGTTACTTGCGCGATACAGTGACATAAAAATTTACATCACTGCTACAACACTACACGATCACCCCCACACACGTGCACGTCTACACGCTTACATATGGAAGTCGAAGGGTTTTATTTTTTCCCTTATCGAACTGGAAAAACTCTAATTTTCGGATAAAAAAAATATATGGAAGGGTTGTTGAGGCGTGTATGCTTGGTACACATATGCGCCTCAACAATTCAAACATATATGAATAGTTAGCTAAGATAGGTCGCGAGTTTGCATGTAACAGGCAACAGCCAAGCCGAGGTGTGCCGTGCACCCTTGAGCTAGTTGCTCAAATAAAATCGGCTGAGTGCATTAAGCGCTCGCCTTAGTAGTTCGGTGAAGCTGTTAAGACCTTGCTAGGTCAATAGCGTAGACAGTTTGAAAAAAAAATACATCCATTACAGAATATGTAGTAATTAAAAATAAATAGTGATTTGAATATGGTCTTAAAACACAAATATTCTACTTATTATTTAGTTATTTATTTTTAGTCCGCACTTCAAAGTGGCGAGTATACGGTACGTTTTTGAAATCCCTACGAAAAAATACTGTAGTGGATGTGGTGTCGGAACTGCAGTAGAATATTCGTAAATTTTGCTATTCATATAGCAATCTTTTGTCGCAATCGCAATCGCAAAATTTGTTTTTATTAATTCTTAAAATACAAATAAAATATATTATATACGTAAGCAGTATTCGCCATATCCATAAAGAGTACCGAAACCTGTCTAGACTTTTTTTAATAAAGTATAGAGATATATAAAAAGATGATTACTATATAATGATCATAAAACATTTGACAATTTGATAAGAAGTATTAGCCATGGAATTTACATCATCTCGTAGTTCGACAACTATTACGACAAGTAGCGCATTTTTTCCGTAATATTCGAAGTTTCATATAAGCCTATGGAGTATAAGATGCAAAAATTCCTTGCAGCGACGCACCGCAACAAATCTGTAGCAATCCATAAAATTTAAAGCCGGTGCAAATTTTTATTCGCAGTGCGCGCGCTTTTATAATTTTTTTTTATCACAGCTTTTGGGCAAAATCCTGCGGAAATATACCGCAGTGTGTGATAACTCTAACTCTGTTTTGTAAAAATAAACACTAACTTTTCGGTACGGCAGCTCGTTAAATGCAAATGCATAGAAGTTAATTCAAACTAAACACAGTACATATAATTGCCTACACAAACAATTTATTATTCTATTATTACTTACCAAAAATGATAGTCTGCCATTTTGCCGGCAATGCGAAATAATAGCACCAATAAATTCCGATTACATGATAAAACGTTATTAATAAAAAATTAATCCATTTTATATCATTTTTGAAACCCAGACTTTTTTCTATTTTAATTAATAATGTACTGAAAGAAACGACTTCTTTTATATTATTCTTTCCCATGTTTTTTGGGGAATATAGGTTATAAATTTACAGTTGCGTTTGTGACGGTTTGTCGAATGCATATGAATGTGTGTTAGGAAATGTACTTAAATAACATTGTCTGTACATTACTAATCAAGCACAGTGGTGTATTGAGTTAATTAAAGTGGGATAATAGGGTTTTGTTTATATACAGACCTCCATTGACAGTTGTATACAGTTTATATAATGTTATGTATGTTTGTAGTACCTGGGCGTCTGAACCTAGCTCGGTTCTTTAAAAAACAAATTCAAATTAAATAAACTGTTAGGTTTGCTTCACAAAATTAGCATTTTTTAACAAAATGTATACGCACATATATATTAAAAATAGATATCTCTCTTATAAAAACGATATAATGTATTTTTAATTAGAATATTTTTTTTTCTCGCACTAACAACGCTATTGTCCTAGCAAGGTCTTAACAGCTTTACCGCACTATAAAATTAAAATAACCTGTTAGGCTTGCCTTACAAAATAAGCATTTTTATACAAAAAAAAATCTCTTTTGCAGTCACAACCCGAAGACGTTGACTCATTATAAATAAATATTTAATATGAATTATTTGTTTACTATAAATGTATTTTATCTACAATAACACTATTACGGTGACATACATTATACAAGATATACCCCAGACTGAAACAAATACTGTATAAGGCGTTTCATTCAATAAAAGAACGTGATCACCCAAAGTAGGTAGTTATCAAACCAGCTAACTATACTCGTAACTAACAAACACATAATGTAGCAAATTGTTACTGTTCTACCTTTGTCAATAGCATAATTTTTTACCTGGTTATTTTATTCCTACTGTTTAGTTTTATTTTACTATTCCTTTAATAATTTATTTTTATTGCCTCTGCATTTGTATCTCTAACCCTCTCCAAATATTCTATATCTATATGTATGTATATGTCTGCTCTATTCAAATAAACAGATTTTCGTTAATTTGCTGGCAAAGCGTTTACAAGATTATCTTGCCACATTCCTATTACTTAATATAATAGGCAAAAGTCTAATTGAATCATAATTAATTAAAAATAAATTATAGTGTATCTATAATATCGAGACGACTCAGGTATTAATAAATGCTAATTTTAAATTCCTGTTATAATCTTTGATTTTGTTTTGTACTAACCTCTTGACTGTACGATGTGCAAGGCCGGATGTAAGCTATATTTAGAATGGACAAAATGATCGACGCGGACTGTAAATATATTTTGTATTATTACTAACAAATAGAAATAGATGAACTCCTTGGGTGACCGGTTCCTAAGTTCCGGAACCTTGCAAACTGACTCTTTATGTATCTCTAATTGTGAAAATGCTTGAAATATAAGGTAGGCAGAGGGAAACTCTTTTATAAAAACTACAATACCCTAAAATAAAATGATGATTATAACGAAAATGAGTATTTGTCTATTAAATATAGTAATTATTATCAAAACAAAAGGTGTTCATTTTATAAATAGTACATTCATTGTGAATACTTTAAATATAATAAGTCATTGTATGTACGACATGCATACATATACTTAACTTACTTTGTGATTTTAAATTCAATTCATAAGTTAAACCATTCAATGATAATTCGACTGTATTAAAATACCTACATTTTTTAAGTTCCAAATGCGAGAATTAATTACGGTGTACTTCACGATAATATGAGTATACCTAATTCAAGAACGTCACAGACCAGAAATAATTACGATTAATCGATCACATATAAATAATGCTATTAATTAAAGTCACTAGATAATTTGTCTGTCGTTTTTTTATAGGGCAAATACGACATGATGTTGTGAAATGAGCATCTCTAACGAGGGCTACGTTTTATTTATATTTGATTCTTACTTACGTAATCGGTGTTTTACATAGACGTTTTAACAACTTTTTAATGAAAAGTATTTGCCTAATTAGTAAAAGACTAGCCCTTATTGTCTATGCGCGTTGATCATTTTAATCGAAGTTAATTGAACTGGTATTGGGATCAATTAATTCTTGAAAGCCTCTAGGGTAGGAATTCCCAAACAGGGTACCGCGGTACCTAGGGGTTCCGTAGAATAGTCATAAGAGTTCCGCCAAAATAGTGCTATTGAAACATCATTCCGCCTAAGTTACAGGTAACCAGGTCTGGTAAACCACATACGATTGCAAAGAACTTAATTAAAACATGTACATCAAAAGCAAAAACACTGTTTCAGATATAATTCAGAAAATATCCGAACATATTGGAGACGAACTTCCGATATGTTTGCAATGAAACTTGATGAAAATACAGATGTAACTGGCCTATCTATATTGTTTGTTTTTGTAAGATATATCTACGGTATTACTATTGAAGAAAATTTACTGCTATGCACGCTTTTGAAAACCCATACAATTTGTGAAGAAATATTCAAGGTTGTAGATTGTTACATGTATAAACGTAACATTGATTGGAAAAATGTATTGACGTAGGTAGCGACGAGGCTGCAGCAATGGTGGGAAAGATAACAGCCACGGTATAGAAAAACTTATTGCATCGGGATGTAAAAACAGTTACTGCATTTTGCATCGGTATGCGCTTCTAGTAAAAAAAATGTATTTAAAGAAAGCCCATGATGAAGCTCTTAAGACTGTTACCTGAAAAGTCGTCTCCTCCAGTCAAGATTGTTCAAAAAGGTTTGTGAAGAAATGGGAAGTCAATACGAATCACTCTTCTTGCATACCAAAATCTAATGGCTTGCAAGAGGCAAAGTTCTAGCTAAGTTATATGAACTTTGTGTCGAGCCAAAGGTTACCCTTTAGCAATGTCGATATTATTCATAAAATAATTATGTTTCTGAAACGTTAGTAGCTCGGCTAAATAATAAGCAATTCGTAATTGAACCTAGAAAATCTCTATTAATATAATATGTATAAAGTGTTTTCTTTGTGAAATTTATCGCCGACCGCAGCGTTACTTATTACCGACCTCCCACTGAAAGATGTAAGGCATATGCTGTGTCTTGGCTTTTTAAAGCCATATTGTCTACGTCGGCAAAAGAATTAATTGAAAAATAAGATCAAAATTTCGGTCTATACTGATTATATTAGAACTCTTTGCAAGAAGTAGAAAACTATTAAAACGGTAAATAATTCACGGGAATAAAATTTATTTTCCTTTGAATAGCAGAAATGTTTTTATTTTACATTTTTGAATATATCTTTTATATTTAGAATTCTTTTACACCTTGAAAAAAATTCTTACCTTGATTGTTGCTGGAAAAAAATCTGTCTAAGTGGTTATATTGTTTTCTTCATCAAGGAGGTCATACAGCTTTCATAAGTATTACCCAATGAATGACCCAATTAGTTTAGACTTGATATTCATTTTTTTTTGTAAATATAACTAGACTGATGCCAGCGGCTTTCGCTGTACATTGAATAATCAAAATTGCAAAGGTCCAGTGAAATTCAAAAAATAAATAGTCTAGAAGTATTTATGAAAAATTTCGAATCGAATGGTCATAGTCCCTATGACAATACGTTTCGTAGTTTGAAATGATTGAACCTAAAAATAACTGTATTTACTTAATACAATATGTATAGATAAATATAATATTCGTTTACTTTAAGATAAATCATCAAAAGTGATTCATTAGAAAATAACAGAGTCTTTAGTCCAACCACTGTTATTTTATATTTTCATATTTATAAAACTGTAATGAAGCTAAGCTTAATGTAAATGAAATAAATTTTGTAGAAATCTATCGACAGCAAAATATTAAATACATGCACGTCAAAAACCTCAGGAGTTTTACGTATTCTCGTTCGAGCAACGTCATTGCATATTTATTACGTTCGGACGAGGGTGGTCACTAAATTAATCATAAACAAACCATTTCTACAGACCACACTGCGTTCAGATCGAGGGAATCTGTATAAAAACGAATCACCTAGTTAAGTTTTATATTAATTTATGTCCTATGATTTCATGATATGACATTTATGATATCGTAAACGTACTATACTGTTTAAAGAGATATTTTGTTCCATTTATCAAAAAGCACGTCGTTCTTAAAACATCGCGTGTATATTCGCAAATACTTTCTAAAAGTATTGGACTTATCTCGAAGTTTCCGAGTATCTATTCATTTTTCCTAAATTGACATTTAACTCACTTATCAAGGATAGATGAAAGTATAATCATTTAATAAGTTTATCCCATACATTTAATTTAAAATAATGAATAAAAAGAATTAAGGCGATTTATATATTTTAGTTTATAATTTTTTATTTAGTTAAAAATTAAGTAATTAGAAATCTATGCGATGGTGATTTATTAAATGAAATGTTTATATTACGAAATAATACTTAGTAACCTGTTAATGTATATTATGTACTAAAGTCAAGTCTTGAAGTTACTATTAAGTTTGTTTATTTCTATGGTATAAACACTTCATATTTGAAGATTATTTTCTAAGTTTTAGTTCTATTATATACTAGCTGTTACCCGCGGCTTCGCACGCGTATTTTTAATATATTAAATAAATTTAAAATTGTGATCACAAATTTAATGTAAATTACAATAATAATCCTTCAATAATATTTGTAAGTATCACACGCACATCATCTACTGTAACAGGTAACGTGTACATTATGTATGTGAATACTAATAGTAAATTGAATGGGATGGGATTTATCATCAGTCACATTACTGGAACTTTAAACAGCTATATATCACCCTCAGTGCTCACTTACACTATATGAGAAAGTAATGAAAGTATTAAGCTAAACATTATTGAACAATATGTGATATTTTTATTATTATATAGATATAATATATCCATAGTGTCGATATAATTAAGTTATTATTATACCTTTCTATAATTTAAATCACATATAAACATATGACTTTCAATTATATTTATTCTTGGAGTCCAGTACAGCGCACGTCACACGTGCATGTTTACAATGAACAACATAGTTTTGATTAATTTCACACGGACGAATGCACGGATAACAGTTAATCACTACATAGTGTAAAACAAAGCCCTGTTCTACGACTATATATATGTCTGTTCGCGATAAGATCAAAAACTACAGAACCCATCTTCATGTCGTTTTCACCAATATATAAAATGATTCTTGGCCAAGGTATAGCAAAGTATAGTTTGTTTTATTATTAGTGCGGGCAACGTCTGCTGAACCCGCTAGCTTAAAATAAAACAGCTAATTAGTTACTTATTTGCCCCTAAAATTCCCGTTCAAATATTACTTGTAGTCCGGTGAAGCTGTTAAGACCTTGCTAGATCAACAGCGTAGTCATTTCTAAGAAAAAAATCCGTTCAAATAGATCCAGCCGTTTCGGAGTTTACCCAGAACAAATAAAAAAACAGACATATCGACAGAATAAAAAATAAATTGTTGATATTTGTAGCATCACAGATGTATGTAATCACCAAAAATGATTTATTTTAATATAAAATACACTCACTTTACTTTTATAATACGTAATATATCACAAATCAAAAGTTGGGAACAAAAGTAACGTAGAATAAAGTTTTTGAGGAGTTTTTGGCGGGATTTTAGTCTGTCATTTTATATTTTATTCATAATCTTGTGTTACTTGTCTCTATATTGTGTTAAATTGGTGGCGTTTTATCTAATATGGTTCGTTTATTGTTCATAAGTGAAATGAATGAAAAATAATACCACGGAGCATGAATTCTGTGGTCTTGCAAATTAAGAAGATAAAAATTTACGAAATATTATATAGAGGATTTGGCGCTTATACCCAGGCCTCTCTTTCCCACTGGGCACTATGGGCACGTGCCCAGGGCCCCGCGATCGAATGGGGCCCCCTAGTTCCTGCCCGATTACCAAGTGATAACCGATATTTACGTATTACCGTAAAACATTAATTTTGAAAAATCTGATGATAATGACTTACTACAATACCTACTTGCTTATTAGCTTTAGCTTGCTGCATGCGCATAGCTATACCTTGTACAACATAGCTTGAACTTTTTGACAGATGGGTCAGTGATGGGAAACAGAAAATATTTATTGGTGTAAAAAATATGTTAGCTAAATATGTGGCTGTATGTATGTTTTAAACTATTCAAAATAAATTAATTCATTCATCAATCAATTTTATTGCACTAGACATAAAAACATTGGGTAGGTAAGAGACCATTGTTTTTAGTTCTTCTATTTAAATGTTACTGTGAAGCAATAAAAACCACTTAAGATTTTCGGAAAATACTTGAGTCTTTAACAGGTACTTTTGTGTTGTGTGTCTATTCTTATGATTATTAACAATTTTTAAAATTATTAAAATAATAAAATATTGTTCGTCATTGCAAAGTTTTAGATTTGACATCTGTCAAAAAGATCAAACTATTAAATTCAACTTTATACAGGGTATAAGTACTCCACTCTCGCTCAAAAATAAGGTTTTCCGATATTAGTATGTTTAGGTTAATTTAAATACCTATATGTAGTAGGTATAAGAATACAATTAAAAGAATACAATTTGATGCGGTGTGGTTTATGTCTTAAAGAAACCTATTCGAACGTCATACCAAAGACAAAAAAGGGGAATTCCCGACTCCCGATCGTCGTTTGACTTGACGAACGGGAATTCCCCTATATTTGTCTGCGTTGTTGTGACGTTTGTTTTGTTTGTAGTTGTTACTGACTGTGCTCTGATAAAAAAATAGAATTGTTTGATTAAATCGTCGTTTGTCTGTTTTGTGTTAGCGAATATTTTCGTTATAAAATTAATTAAATACTGAATTTAATATAAAATGTCGAAACGGTCACATCCTAGTGGATCCGAAAAAAGGAAAAAAGCTCTACATCAGAAAGAAGTA
>JACEII010000584.1:0-17840 GCA_014332785.1 Antheraea mylitta
TTTTTTTAATCTTACTAATATACATATACACTGGCCAAAGTCTGACCTAGATAGATTTCAATTACATGTTTTTATTTTTAAAAGAGAGGAGGCTTATTTTCTGCATTAGGTCGAGAAGAACTGCCAGTGATGATGATGATGAAGATTATGGTTTTTTGTGACGTTACATTTCCGAAGCTACAGGTTATAATACGAACTTTGCACTATTGTCGAAGTACTCAAAAACATCTGCAACTCTATCCGTATAAACATAACATTCAAATTGCTTTGTCGAACACTCGTCGTACCAGTATTACACGGCATGCACAAAGGGCGCCCTTTGACATACCGCCAAACACACCGCGCTTGCACCTTTCACTGATTTCTTTGTTACTATTTAATTAGACAATTGACTGTCACGGATTAAACTACGCATTTTTAACGCTATTTATAAATTATGAAACACCCTTCGCAGTTGTGAATGTAACCAGTGTTTTAATTTAAAATATGCCGGACAGCGATAATTTCGGAACTGAAAGTATGCACCCTTCTACAAAGAAAGTAAAATCACACTATGACATATATCTTGATAATGCTATATCTAATACTTTTATAACCTACTTCAGTTATCATCGACCAATTCTCACAGTATTAACCAGCTATTCTAAATTTAAAACCCTTGCGTTTTATGGGACAAAAAGTATCCTGGATGTAGCCTTGTAATATCAGTTGTCACTGTGTTAATTTTGGCTTCTATATGGATAACATAGTCTACCTTCATTAAAATTTCCAAAAAATATTGAATGTACAGATTTCGATTTGTTACAGTTTTAATAGTATAGATTAGTTATTAATAATTTTGTGGACGTTTTCGAAGCAGTTGAAATTTTTGAATAAAATTATTATGTAAGCGTAGCCTAGAGGTAAAGTTGGCGGCTCTACACTACTTTCATGATCGACGGGGAGACGGTTCGAACCCCGTCGTTTTTTTTGGTTATTTGTTTTTTTTTTTATGTAGCCTATATAACTTGAATTTTTAACTAATCTGTCTGCTGTAAATAGCACTAAGGAAAATTACCAAAATCCATTAAGAATCTCATGAACTACAATTTTTTTTCTTTCGTCCGTTATTCTGGAGAACTCCTTGCGTTTTATGGGACAAAGAGTATCCTGGATGTAGTCTTCTAATATTAGTTATCACTGTGTCAAATTTCGTTAAAATTGGTTCAGTACTTTCAGAGTAATTCGGGTTTATATTCTAGACTTTAATCCTTTATCCTGGAGAACCCTTGGCGTTTTATGAGACAAAAAGTATATTTGATGTAATCTCGTAATATTAGCTATCACTATGTCAAGTTTCGTCAAGATTGGTTCAGTAGTTTCAGAGTGATGCGTGTGCATAGGGACAGACAGACAGACAGACAGACAGACAGACAGACAGAAAGACAGACAGACAGACAGACAGACAAAAATTGTAAAAAGATTATTTTTGGCTTCTATATCGATAACATAGCCTATCCTGATTAAAATTTTCAAAAAATATTTAATGTACAGATTTCGACTTGTTACAGTTTTATTATAGTATAGATTAACTAAAGTCCTCTACCGTTTGTCTGTCTGTCTGTTCGCGATAAACTCAAAAACTACCGAATGGATTCACATGCGGTTTTCACCAGTAGAAAAATTGATTCATAAGGAAGATTTAGGTAGGTTAGGTTGTCAAGGTTTTAATGGCAGAGCGGGGTTACATCCGTCGGGCTGGCTAGTTATTTATGAAATTTTCATAGGTTAAATGCAAATCTATATTAGTATTTAAAAGTAAAAAAAGTCGAGGCAGTCATAAAGATTCCAAACATAAGTGAAAATTTAAAACAATCGAATAACTATGTTTTTTTTTTAATTTTTAATTGAAAGATAGAAAGAGAAACACATATGCTTTATTGTTGAAACAACCATACAAATAAATTAAATTACACAAACTAGTTAGAATATAGAAAAATAAACGTCCAACAATTTGCGAACCCATTCAGCAAAAATGTGCAACAGAGTAGTACTGCAGCGCTGATTTACGATGGGAGCCTAAATGAATTGTATATAAGTCTGAATTATTACAATTTCTTAATTTGTAAATTAGAATATCAACATTAGTCTATTTTTCCCTTCTATTTGCACTCTGATCAACAATATATGCATTCCTATATAGTTTCTTATCGATGCTTATCGACAATCACTAACGCAAATAGAAAACGGATAAGTTTATGGAGATGACATACTGAACGCTATATCACGTTATAAACACGTGATTTTATCACGTGATATACCGTTCAGATATGTCATCTCCATACATTTTTTCGTTTTCTATTTTCGTTAGTGATAGTCGATAAGCAACTTGGCTAGGCCCCCAGTTTCTTAATTAATCGATTATATGAGGAGCTGCACAAGCTCAAATCAAAATATAATTTTTTTTTCGACCTGACTACGCTATTGACCTAGCAAGGTCTTAACAGCTTCACCGGACTACTCAAAATATCTATATTACATGTATACAGGGCGGTTTACTACGCGACGCTAGTCTGACGCAATCGTAATACATCACGAGCGTGTCGAGCTAATCGGTGAAAGGAATCCATAAGATTTACCTCTACCAAAAGTCACTCAACACGGTTAAAGACGGCAACGGACTCTGGGCGAGACTAGAAAAAATCTTTTTACATTATATACTCTATACATTCCGAAAGTTTAATTAAATTAAAGTTTAATTATCCCTCCCAGTAGTAAATTTTTTTGAATGAAAGATGTCCTAACATATGTCCATTTTTGTACTCCTAACAACGTATATGCAAAATTTAATGAAGATCTGTTCAATAGTTACCTCTTGAAGGTATGACAAACAAATATTCTCACTTTCACATTTATAGAATTAGGATGTAACATCACGCTACTACTTTTAGAAGCTACTAATTTTGTCACAAAAAGTAGTAGAGAAAATACTTAGCGCGGTTAGAATAAAGTAGTGTGTTAGTGTGTGAACAGACTGTGTAATGCGACGCGCGGCTATCGGTTCAATAATTTGAACAGACAATGTAATGCGATGCGGAAATGTCGGGTCAATAATGTGAACAGATAGTGTAATGTCACGCGCTACTGTCGGGTCAATAATTTGAACAGACAGTGTAATGCGATGAGAGCTGTCGAGACAATAGTGTGAACAGGCAGTGTAATGCGACGCGCGATTGTAGGGTCAATAATGAATAAACAGTGTAATGCAAGTTGATTGAAGAAGACGCCTTGCGCTTTGCGAAAATCCATAATTAAATATTATAGTTGACGCTACTTTGCACTTCCGCTAGGAATTGATTGACCACCAATACGTCTAACTACAACCACTTTGTATTTTTATTGTAGTTAGACGTAGTGGAGGTCAATCAATTCCTAGCGGAAGAGCAAAGTAGCATCCACTATAATATTTAGTGTAATGCAACGCGGGGCTGTCGGGTCAATAGTGTGATTAAACAGTGTAATGCCACGTGCGACTTTCGGGCCAATAGAGTGATGGACAGACAGTGTAATGCGCCATGGGGCTGTAGAGTCAATAGTATGAATAGACAGTATAATGCGACGTGGGGTTGTCGGGTCAACAGTGTGAACAGACAGTGTAATGCGACAAGGGGCTATAGAGTCAATAGTATGAACAGACAGTGTAATCCGCAATGGGGCTGTAGAGTCAATAGTATGAACAGACAGTGTAATGCGACGTGGGGTTGTCGGGTCAATAGTGTGAACAGACAGTGTAATGCGACGCGGGGCTGTATGTAAGAAAGCCGAGAGCGAGAGATTAATAAACGTAAAAAAGAGCGTAGAATGCAGTCAGATTTTTTATAAAGTAAGAATTGAAAACGTGACATAAATTCCTCAACGAGCCATCCCTGCGAGGTTTACTGATCAGCGTCCCTCATCACTTCTTCCAATAAACAGCTATATAACCGGGGGCCGCGACGTGATTTGACTTCAGCGCCGTCACCTAATACTGAAAACAAGGGTCGTTCGATCTTATGAAAAAGCATTTTATTTTAAAAGATTTTTACTAATTTAATTTATTCTGTCTGGCTGTGAAAGCCTTCTGCTTTATTTATACATACACTAGCAACATCTTACGACTACGTTCGTGTTAAATTATAATATTAAATCTTAATAGTAAATAATTAAAGTCTCACGCTATCTATTGGCTAATTATAATAAAATGTATCACATATATTAGGTAAGTTGTATCAAGAAGTTTTTGGCGGGATCTTGGAATGTCACATAATGGAGATTATATTTTGATAATAATTTTGTGTTATTTTATTTCCGGCTAGCTGACCCTTGCAACTTCATCTCCACCAAATTGGTTATCACTGGTTTCAATTGTATTTTTAAATAAACCCGAAAAAAAAAGTGATATCCGATTGGAGCCACAACTACCGTTTCCAATCGTGAATCCAAACTATCCACGGACTCACTCAAACATATACCCAGATTATATGTGACTTTTTTTTTTAAATAAGCCTAGAACCCGTTCTTAGCATCATCTACCAGGTTCAAATAAGGTAAAAACTAACCTACATAAAGCTAAATAAACATCTCTATGACTTACTTTATCATAACTATCTTCAACTTGTATTAAAACCTTTTTATACTCCATTGTATTGAAGAAAAATATATAAACACCTCGTCGAAGCGTCAAACATCGCGTCGAAGCGTCAACTGTCACTTGTTTGTAACTATTGTCTAAAAGTTAGAAACTGTTTCGATAACGAATTTATATATATTTCCAATATTTTTTTTTTTTTTAATAATCAGTGTACCACTCACGACACCTTTTGGTAATTTATCTATGTTTGTTTGTATTGTAGATTATTATACGTTTTTACACTGAATATTTAGCATTAAATTTATAACGTGTATATGTCACACTTGATATTGGCGAAATTGCCTACATAGATAAAGACCATACCGTAAAGAATCAATCAAGCCATTTTTATATATCTTTATATTCATCCGAACATGTGCTGGCCTTTTATTTATGCATATCGTACCTTTATACACAAAAATATTGATTTTTTAATAATTCTAAGATGTTGTTTTTTACTAACTTTAAAACATTATTAATATGGAATTATTATTGAAAGATGTTTTTGTTATTGATGTATGATTTTGTTAGGTGCTTGATACTATTTTTTTGAAAATAAAAATAAAAGTTATTTCAAACCATGTTGGAATAGCAGTAATTTTATTAGTATTATATTTAGATATAAATAAGTACAAATTTCATCTTTCAGACTAAATCACTTATTTACTCAATATTTAGACCGATTTATTGCTATAAAAATAATATGTGTATAGAATAACTTAGCTATAACTATAGTTTAGTGTAGTACTGGCTTCACGATAACACCAGAGTAGGCACCCCTTGGCAGCGGCTCAAGCCTAGGTCTGTTCCCTAGGCGTGGAGCCCTTTAGCACGCTGCTCACGCGATACAGTGATATGAAACCTTACACCACTGCTACAACATCTCACACATGACCTATACACACGTACACGCCTACTCGCTGTTTGTCTTTTTCAGAGAAATAAACGACAAAGTGACCCTTATTTTTCCCTTTTTTTTAAAGTAGGGAAATCCATTATGGATACCCACCCTCCCGGGGGAGAGGGTGGGTTATGTCCGACTCTCACGGACCACGGTGTACCGGCAGACCGTGTTGTTGGGGCGGCAAGGGATCGTTTTAGCTAATCAACCTTGTAGAGCCGACCCAACAGTCCGCCCGGCGGAAGATGGCCACCGGGCTCCTTCCTATAGACAGGCAGACTGAGTATACACCAGCTACCTCCCCTCGTCCGCCGGACCTATGCAATGAAGAGATGAGCCACCCGGCTGCATCTCCTCAGGTCCGGCTACGGTGGCGGGAGGAGTTGGACAAAGCGCCGCCACCTCCCGCCTGTCCTCCGTTGGCGAAGAGAGCCACTTAGAGGATCTACCTCACGGGCCCTCTCCGCCACAAATTCCCTCCCATCACCGCTGCCAGAGTGCGGCGCTCTCTCTCCCACGCAACACACTCGAAGAGAGTGTGCTATACGGTGTCTACCTCAGCGCCGCACTCGTGACAGGCGGCGGTCGGCTCCCTGCGAGCGATCCAGTGCAGGTACCACCCGAAACAACAGTGTTCGGTCAGTACCTGCACCAGCCTGAACGTCAGGGAGCCCCACTCCCAGTACCCTCATTTTTCCCTATCCTATCCTATATAGTTTAGAGAAATTTTCCCGACACAAAATACATATAGGAGTTGTTGAGGCACGCACGAGTGTGTGTGCTTTGCACCCTTGAGTTAGTCACCCAAACATCCCAAATTGGCTGAGTGGCTTCAGCACTCGCCTCAATAGTTTTGTGAAGCTGTAAAGATCTTTCCAGATCAACAGCGTTTTCATTTCGAAAAAAAAAATCGCTGCACGATAAAGATAGCGATAATTGTGGCAACGTATGTTATCGACGCATATATTTAAGATGACGTCAGTCCTAAGTCATACGTTTACGTTTATCGTTGTTTCATTGTATATTTTAAAATCTTAATATCAGTAATGTTTAATAAAATGAAATTTGTTCTTTGCTATGGAAAAAAATAATTGGTGAGAAATTAATTATTTTTATTTATAAAATATATCAGCGGGCATATGATTGTTTATAAAAAAATGTGTCTGACTGTGATAAATGCATGTTCTTAAATGCGTTTAAAAGTTACTGAATAAAAATGTTCCTAAACTCATTCATAAATCAAAGTTAATTAAATCAAAATGCGTATTAAAAATACAACGTTAGCCGGCTACCAGGTATCTGAAATTCTGTATTGATAATTTGTGTAGGTGGTAGAGCCACGCTGAAGCTATTACTGCTTTCAGCATGAATGGGTTGGCTCTTTCGGGCTAATAACACCCTCTCACAGAAAACCAACGTGAAAGAACATTGCTTGCATTGTAGTGATTTATTCGGTCAGTGAGAGCTCCGTAGGCCTACCTCTCTCCCCTTTCCTCCTTTCCTTTCCCTTATTCTCCCCCTCCCCCATATACAGGTTAGCAACGTACTTATGACACCCCTGGTGTTGCTAGTGTCTATAGACGGTGGTGGTCACTTATCTTCACGTTACCCACCTGTTCGTTTGCCTCCTTTGATATAAAAAATATATATTAAAGAACCAGCTATTTTAAAATTCTTGTTGTTCCAACGTTGCCGGCTCTTGTACTAAGGTGTCGCAAAAAAGTCTAGTCACGTTAACTACAAATTTTTGTTTTTCGTTATCCTGGAGAACCCCTTGCGTTTTATGGGACAAAGAGTATCCTGGATGTAGCCTTGTAATATCAGTTATCACTGTGTTAAATTTCGTTAAAATTGGTTCAGTGCTTTCAGAGTGATACGTGTTCATAGGGACAGACAAACAGACAGACAGACAGACAGACAAAAATTGTAAAAAGATTATTTTTGGCTTCTATATCGATAACATAGTCTACCCTGATTAACATTTTCAAAAAATATTTAATGTACAGATTTCGACTTGTTACAGTTTTATTATAGTATAGATAGATAGATAGATAGATGTACATGTAAGCGTTTGTGAATCATGCAATTTTAATTGTATGACGCACAAACGAAAATATGTATGAATAGCTTAGAATAGTTTAGCTAGGTTTAGATCCGGGATTTCGGTAACAGCCCAAGCCGAGGTGTGCGTGTACCCTTGTGCTAGTTGCCTAAATAGAATCGGCTGAGTGACTTAAGCGCTCGCCTTAATAGTCCGGCGAAGCTGTAAAAACCTTGCAAGGCTAATAGCGTAGTCACTTCGGAAAAAAATATGTTATTTGCCTCTATATTATGTAATATTTGTAGTGTTTTTAGATAATATAGTTTTGCTCTTCGTCTTCTATTTAATTTTTGGCAACCAGTCTTCTATTTAGTAGACTATTACTGCCATTGTCAAGTGAGTAACGATATTACAAGTTTATTATAACTTCAATGAACTAACAAGACGGTGGCCATCTTGTTAGAACTTACTTGGGAGTTTTTGTGGCAAATCAGAATCCATGCTCCGTGGTATTATATCCGATCCACTTCACTTGTGCACAATAACCAAACTATATTACGTAAAGCACCACCAACCTTACATAATATAGAGTCAAATAACACAATATTATGGATAAAATATATAGACCACTACATGGCGTTCCAAGATCCCGCCAAAAACTCATAGTTTTGTTATTGTGCACAAGTGAAGTGGATGGGAAATACTGCCACGGAGCAAAGACTCTGATTTACCACTAAAACTCCCTGGAAAGTTCTAACAAGAGGGCCGCCATCTTGTTAATTCATTGGAATGGTCGCAAGAAACTTGTAATATTATTACCTACTTGATAATGGTAGTAATAATGTACTGGAAGGTTGGTTACCAAAAATGAAGAGAGTAAGAAGTCGTATCACTGTGAAAAAGCATTGTAAGTTTTCTGTGTAGTATGCCCTTTCTTATTATTGTTAATATATTATTCATCGGACTGTTGATTGTTACATTATACATAGTTCTAAATAAATAAAATGGATAGAATTAATAGTTTCTCTATAAGAAAACTCAGATACGCCAATTTCAATCCTGGCCGGTGTGGAGTAAGAAGGTATATAACTTTCAAGTTGTTTTTTTATTGAAGCACGACAAAGTAGCTGCACTATGCCTGATGGTAAGCATAGTACAATCCAAAAACAGTGGCGACCACCGAGAGACAGATTATCCATCGCTGCTCGCCGCTATCATGCCGGCCATAATGACGAAAGTCACCCGGTACTGGATATGCCCAGGCTGATCCCGAAACCCGACGCGCAGAAGCGAGTCACTATGACGGGCTTTTTCGCCATGTACATGATGGTTGCGACCCAGTCGGGCTGTAAAACCCTACCACCACGCTATCGCCATTGCCTCGTTCGTTGATCAGCAGGATGCACCACGTGCAGGTGAGGTTGGCTTGGGTGTCTCAAGTTTTAAGATGTTACTCAACACCATTTACACCCCAATTTAAGATATTACTCGACACCCCTCACACCCCACCATATATTACCAAATATATTACCACATATTACCAAATATACCAACAAGCATTTAAAAATATATATGAGTATAGAGCCGTGTGTGAAGCATGAGATAGCCTATAAATAATAAGATTTATCTGACAAGCCTACTGAGGTACTTAAAAATGACATTATCGTATTGTTATTTTACCGTGAAACTGTTATATCATTTTATGGAAATCCCTTTATTAGGTTATGATCCAAATGCAAGCGACTAAATATGATATATTAGTGAATAAAAGAGATTTTTTTTATGTCATACGAGGCAAATGAACAGACGAGTGCCCTGATATTAACTGATCAGAGTCGTCCATAAACACTGGCAACATCAGGAGAGTCGTAATTGTGTTGCCAGCCTGTCTTTCGGGGAAGGTGTAAGGTAGAGGAAAAGAGGGAAGGAATGACGGAGGGGCGACGGGAGGGGCGGTGGTCCTCCAGTGCTCTCACCTACCGAACGAAACGCAACAATGCAAGCACTGTTACTTCACGTGGGTGTTTCCGTGAGTCGGGTGAGCCGACCCATTCATGCTGAAACCAGTAATAGCTTCAGCGAGGCTCTACTGCCTTAAAACTTCTTATGGCTTTGTAGGGACAAATGTTTTTTAAGCGTTACACGTTCAATGTTACATTTCAAAATGAACTAAATCCATTTTTTTTTTATTTCACAAAACTGGTTACAAAAACGGTTTGATTCTGTTAACATTGATGCGTTAAAATTATTACTAATGTAACCACCCGATTAGGCCTCCCACGCCAACGGCTCAAGCCTAGGTTCGATCCCTCGGTAGGAAGCCCTTGAGTGCGTTGCTTGCGCGATACGGTGACATACAAATATACATCACTGCTACAACGCTACATGATCACCCCCACACACGTGCACGCCTACACGCTTACACATGAAAGTGGAAGGGCTTACTTTTTTTTCCTTATCGAACTGAAAAACTCTCAACTTTCCGATAATAAATATATGGAGGAGTTGTTGAGGCGTGTATGCTTGGTACACATATACGTTTCAACAATTCATACATATATGAATAGTTAGCTAGGTTAGCTAAGATAGATCGCGATTTTGCATGCAACAGGCAACAGCCAAGCCGAGGTGAGCCGTGCACCCTTGAAATGGTTGCCAAAATAAAATCGGCTGAGTGCCTAAAGCGCTCGCCTTAGTAGTCCGGTGAAGCTGTTAAGACCTTGCTGGGTAAATAGTAGGGATGTGAGATTAATGGAAAAAAATCGATTAATTAGGAATCGATTTTTATTTTTTCAATAATAATCGATTTGTCAAAAATCGATTTTATTGAAAATAAATAATCGATTTCTGGAAAAATCGATTTTTATAATATTTAAATATAGTCATGCTTTCCATATTCCTATAATAAACCTAAAGATTCAAAATAACAATTTATTAGATTAAGAATCAAATAAAATGATACGCATCAAAAATAACCAGTTCAAAACAAAATAAAAGTGAATTTTCCTTTAAACTTTTAAGGTAAAGAATATAGAAACTAAATACCATAGAAATTTTCTGTACTATTAAACATTATATCGTAATAAAAATGAAATGATAAACATCCTAACAAAATGACAACATTATTAATTCTAACAGTAAAATTCAAAATAATGAAGTTCTCTTTTAAATTTTCATATTAATTATAGTATGATAGACAAAATTAAAATTGAAGAATTTGTTTATTGAATAATTTCAATAATAATTTATAGTTTTGTAAACTTATCGATGTCCAGTTTGCCATAAGACATTTTTAGTGAACATGTTGAAGTACATTGTACTCGCATGACAGACCTTTTTAGTTTTATTGAAATTTTTAATTTTAGAATCTTAGAGCAGTATTTGGCTGTCATAAGAACCACAACAATCATTATAAGATATAATAACTCATGTTACTTGTAAGGCAGTGGGGTGTTTTCATTCTATGTTCTTTTTTAATTTGTAGTTTCACTACAAAATTTTACATTCTAACGAACAGGACATGCATATTACTGTGGTATTATTCTTTTTTTCGTTATAAAATACTTTCGCCAGCCCTTTTAGGTGTTTTGCGGCTAGAAAACATTTTAAATTTTTACAAATATATTATCTCACTATGCTCACTCTTCAATTGTAAATAATAATGAACTTATTTTGAGTTTTTTTTCATCCGTCGCATAGATGTTTATGAAAATCGATTGAAATGAGTAATTTATATAATCGATTTTAAAAAAAATCGATTAATATGAATATAAACATCGACAATAAAAAATCGATTATAATAAAATAATAATCGATTTAAATAAAAATCGATTATTTTTTAACATCCCTAGTAAATAGCGTAGACATTTCGAAAAACAAAAAAAATCCTAATGTAACTTACTAGATGTGAAACTAACGAGCACAATATACGAGAGCTCAAATATTTAAGTGAAATATAAATATTCAAATAAAATATATAAAAATGAAACTAAAAATTTAAGTTCAATTTTTTTCCCTAATGAGATTTTATTGAGGCTAAAGAACAATGGAAAACATCAAATTTAGATTGTATATTATTGTATCTAGCCTTTCCTAATATTGTACGTTATTTTTCAATATCATATATTTTTGTACATATAGAATATCATAAAAAAACAATAACCTTACGGCTGGTAAAATTTAAAATTCGTTCTCGGTGTATGGGAACTATTAATCTTTAAAAAAATTAAACATATTATATGAACTATTAAAATTGGATGTAGGTCAGTTTGAAATGTATCGACACATTTTTTTGTATGTTAAGTATCTCTCTATATCTAGTACTATACAAAGATAAGGAGATATATAGTTAAGTATTTTTACCGCGGGAATTGGTATAGTATATAGTATAGTATAGTATATAGTTAATCTTATTTTATATATTACCAAGCGAAAAATTTACCCTATTCTGTTCATCACAAATATATTTCAAATTTAAGTATTTTTCGAGATAATGTCGTTCATAGTAGTGGGAGAGCCACGCTGAAGCTATTACTGGTTTCAGCATGTATAAGTCGGCTAGTCCGGGGACTACCAACCTCTCACAGAAACACCGACGCGAAGTAACAATGCTTGCATTGTTGCCTTTACTTCGGACAGTGAGAGCGCTGGAGGCCCATATCCCTATCTCCTCCATCCCCTCCCTTCCCTTGCGCACTTGTAACTCCCTTGGAACTATTGGAAATATTGCAAGTATTGAAACTATTGGAACTTGGAACCCAACTAGTGTCTATGGAAGGTGATGATCACTTAACATCAGCTTATCCACCTGTTAGTTTGCCTCCTATGATATAAAAAATAATAATCAGATACAATTTGATTTCCTATTAGCAAAGAGGTTTTTGGAATTTGATCATGAATTCCAGTTGGTTACCGGCTTGAGTTTACAAATTTTACCATTTGTAATACTTATATGAAAGTGGACCCAAAATGTATAGTCCTCACTATACTTTTTCGTACTGAATATAGTTGCGCAGAACACAGATATGTATAACATCGAATAAAATACAAAAGCCACTACATGACAGACTAAGGTTGGGTTGCACCAAACAGTCGGTTTTTTTTTTTTTTTTTTTCGAAATGTCTACGCTATTGACCCAGTAAGGTCTTAACAGCTTCACCGGACTACTAAGGCGAGCGCTTAAGGCACTCAGCCGATTCCATTCTGGCAACCAGCTCAAGGGTGCACGGCACACCTCGGCCTGGCTGTTGCCTGTTGCATGCAAAATCGCGACCTATCTTAGCTAACCTAGCAAACTATTCATATATGTTTGAGTTGTTGAAACGTATATGTGTACCAAGCATACACGCCTCAACAACTCCTCCATATATTTATTATCGAAAAATTGAGAGTTTTTCAGTTCGATAAGGGAAAAAAGTAAACCCTTCCACTTTCATGTGTAAGCGTGTAGGCGTGCACGTGTGTGGGGGTGATCGTGTATTGTCGGTTATTGTAACTGTTAAAGTTAACTATAACAATGACAAGAGCCACTAACAGCTACATTTACAAAAACTAGTTGCACCATCAAACGTTTTGTAATAGTTAAAGTTATTAGGGTTACTGCGTAAATAATGCAATTAGTCCCTGAAATCAAAGAGGGTAACATTTTTTACTTGGCAAGTCTTTGTTATATCTGTCACCAGATGACCCTTGCGCGCAAAAAAACATTGCGTTTTAATTACTTTCCTTTGTTATTTACTTCGCATTTGTTTCCGTGAAGTTGTATATTAGATATTTGAGTATTGATATATTTATATCAATGGTTAATTTGGACAAAAGTAATTCAAATATGTTTTTATTATATATTATATTTAGTGCTGCATATTCAATTTTAGAAATGCATAAACAGAACAGTACGTTCTTCATACTTTACATGATGTTTACATTACACATGTTAGCTGTTTTAACAAATGCTCTATAAAGTACAAAAGGAATGTATATGTTAATTTTTTTTTTAAACTGAAATATGTTTAAGGTTTTTTATGTCACAGTTTGTGAATTGATAATCTTCATCCTTAGAAGCAAATCATGTTTAAATGTACTAATGTTGTCATAGAAATAATTATTTTGATCTTTCCACAGGATTTCTAACAGTAATGATATATATTCTAAAGTTTTAACTAGTAAACACAACAACCGATTCAAATATTGACAATAACAATAACATTAACCGGCCAACATCGAGCCGTAATAGTTAATGTTAAATCGTGACGTCATTTTAACCATTGTCAACTGGTGCAACCTATTTTTTGCCTAACAATAATTTTAGCCGAATTTTTAACTTTAACATTGACTGGTGCAACTCAGCCTAAGACCTCTGCAAAAACTCCGAAGAATATAATTGAGAAGATTTGAAGAATATAAGCCAACATCTCTTATACAGCATGCTTTCTTTTATAGTTTATCTATTAAATTAAATGTTAACTTTAATACGTTTTAATGTTGAATTATTAATTTGAGATACTTTGTCCTGAACTACACAAATGTTGGTTCGGTTTACTTTATTAATTAACTTTACTGATAAGTACAACCCTACTCAGGTAGGATAAGGGTACGAAGAAGAAGAAGAATAAGTATTTATGCAACTTAACCCCTATGATCATACTCAGAAACCAGTTGTTCAAGCCACGCTAGGGTTATGTACAATACCACGAGTATATCTCGTCACTAAAATAAATGTTTCATTTATTCCCTTATATATTTTTATTTATATTTATAGCATTATTCAATATATAATAATTAAAACAAACAAATCATACATTTAGAATGTTGAATATTTTTTGTGAACCTTGAATAATTAAACTGAGACTAAAAGATACATTGGAAACGAAAGAAGTCATAGGCAGAGGTATATATGTATACAGAGCCCTATTTAAAGTTCAAAGATGACTTCCAATTCAAACAAATTAGTCGATCCAAGTCGCTAAGAGTGTATCTGTTAACGTCATTGACAGGATCGCCGGCACGTTAAGTAGTTTCAAGTCCGCACTTATTTTCAAGTAATCTAACTTGTATAACTTAGAGTATGAGGTCTGGGATTTCTCCCCAAAGAAATAAAAACTAATAATCTAAGTAACTCTTTCCAGTTTGTTGTGGATATTAACTTTTTTTATGAATGTTATTTGACATTTGAATTTTAAGATTTTTTTATAGTTATTTAGAAATTTAAAATGATCCTTAATGATACTCATACTTAACAAGCTACGTCAAATATCAACCACAAGAAATATAAAAAAAATAGTTTTACTTCTCAGACACTTTGTCCTTATATATCTAAACATATAATAAGAATGTACATGTGACGTGTCTGTTACGGACAGCGAGCCATGTGAAAGACACTAAATAGTTTTAAATTGTGAAAAAGAATAGGACGTGAAACACGTAAATTTATTGTTTTAGTTTGTAAAAACACAGTGTTAGCAATAAGTTATATGGGCAATAAGGAACGAATAGACTTATAATTTATTAGGAATAAGTATTGTTTTAAACTGTATAAAATGTAATAAATATAAGTCAGTGCCACGGTCTAGGGGAATAATGACAAAAGAACGAAAAAATGTGGCTTATTTAATCAAACGGGCGCATCCTATGGGGTCTCGGTCGAGCTGATTTCGATCTTATGCGGGCCACACGCATAGAGTACGTGTATCGGCCCATTACAGCTGCGAGACCCTTAAATAAGGAATATGAACTTGTTACTAGTAATATCAGAGATTCTGATCGGAACGGTCACCGAATAGACTCTGATCATAGATTTTACTCAGAATATTAACACGACAGAGTCTAAGAAGATCGCAAAACAGTTTGATACTAATATTATAAGAACTTGTGTTAATAGAACAAATTACACGAATATTACGGATAGAGGTGATTTAAGACCACCTCAATATTATATTAGCAATAATTATTAGTTCTTCGTGAACCGAATTTGAAAGAAAGCCTCGTCAATTATATTCGTATTAGCGTCTATACTTTTCAGATTTTTGAGAAAAAATATCGGAAGTATCTTGGAATCACTAGTAAAATAGATTTCAATCATGTTTAGACATGTTGACAGAAATATCATACTACAATCCTGGCCAAACTATTTGACCGCTCATAATACAATTACACATAACACAAATTTAGGTATAAATACATAGTACATAATATTTGTAACATCCGAGAAAACTTAAGGATAAAGTATCTAGACGACCGAGCCTAGCTCGGTTCTTTAAAAAGGGTTTTGACAGCGGCGGCGGAATTTACCTTTATATTCTAGCTATATTTTTTCATTGCCTGAAAACTCAGTTAAAAAAGGTTTCCATTAATGTAAATCTAACTAGATCAATTTATCGTCCCCGAAACCACCTCTACATACTAAGATTCACGGAAATCGCTCACGCCGTTTCCGAGATCCTGTGGGCCTACCCAAGTTGCTTATCGACAATCACTAACGCAAATAGAAAACGGAAAAATGTATGGAGATGACATATCTGAACACTATATCATGTGATTATCAAATGAATATATAACAATAAAAAAATATACAAGAATTGTTCGTTTAATGGTATTAGTTAGATAGTTAGATAAATACCAGTTTTAGATTCCTATAACATTATTTTATTTATGTGTTGTACCCGATTAGGCCTCCCACGGTAGCGGCTCAAGCCTAGGTTCGATCCCTCGGTAGGGGGCCCTTGAGTGCGTTCCTTGCGTGATACGGTGACACACAAATATACATCACTGCTACAACACTACACAATCACCCCCACACACGTGCACGCCTACTCGCTTACACATTAAAGTGGAAAGGTTTACTTTTTTTCCCTTATCGAACTGAAAAACTCTCAATTTTCCGATAATAAATATATGGAGGAGTTGTTGAGGCGTATATGCTTGATACACATATACGTTTCAACAACTCATACATATATGAATATTTAGCTAGGTTAGCTAAGATAGGTCGCGCTTTTGCATGCAACAGGCAACAGCCAACCCGAGGTGTGCCGTGCACCCTTGAGCTGGTTGCCAAAATAAAATTGGCTGAGTGCCTTAAGCGCTCGCCTTAATAGCGGACTACTAAAAGTGAAGCTGTTAAGATCTTGCTATGTCAATAGCGTAGTCGGTTCGAGAAAAAAAAAACTATGTGTTGTATTAAATTCTTGAATATATTACGTGCAAGTCCAAACTTATGGCGACATTCAAAACGAGTAAAAAAAATTGACAAGGATTCTGTTTAACATAATTCGCTATGTAGTAATGCAGGCAGATCGCTCTCACTGTAACTTTAACCTTATGATTACTTCCCTATATGTTACAACCGTACTTATCTGCACCGCGAATGTCTCAGAGACTTGTTTTTTATAAGACGACAATGAAACGTGCAAAATATTATAAAAGTATATAAAATTATCAACCAAAAAGTTACAAACAAACAGTGAAATAATCTAACCTAACAATAATTCGTGTTTAATTTGACATAAATGAATCTATACTTTTTGAGGTTATTCGAATAGTTCTTATTTAAACTTTAATTTTTGTGACAAATTCATGCATACGTTTTTTATTATGCATCTGTCTATAATGACGCTATAATTAAAAAAAAGTGTTATTTAAGATCACGAACACTGTATTAAAGATCGCTTTTTATAAATTGTGTTTACTAACTAGAGATTAAAAAAAATAATACATAATTTTTTCCAGTACCAAAACATTGTAACCCAAACAGAAGTGTTAAATATATGTTTTTTTAAAGAAAATATTCATTAAGGCACGAGTATATTTTATTTTAGAAAAACAATTACATAATAATTAGCAAACGTTACGTTTAAAAACAGTAATTCCACAACAACAAATTCTTAGTTTAACCATCTGTTTTCAGGGACATATCTGTATTAAGATCAATAGTCAAATTTACTTTTAATGAATCATACTTAGTGTAACAGTAGAATACCAATTGTTAGTACGGTCATTCGAAAAATAATAATTTACAAAAAAAAAATCGTTACCGATTTTCTGGGCAAATTTTGCCGGTTATTATGCTTCGAGCGACCGTCGCGTATAGTTGCGTTGTTTTTCTTATCACATATGTATCGACGAATGACGATATAAAATATCTAAATATTGGAAAATACAGAGATGTGATAACAAAAACCGGTATCGTAAGAGGCAGGGTCGCTGAGGACGGTGATTATTTGTCCTTCCTTGGGATTCCGTACGCGTCTCCGCC
>JACEII010000585.1:0-36952 GCA_014332785.1 Antheraea mylitta
ATAAACGTTTCCTTTTGGTTATATACCCTGAACCAGACATATTTATCCTCTCGATTTTGTCATGGGCTTTTTGTTTTAAGTTTGAAGTAGCTTCTTTAAGACGTGTTTTAATTGAATCTTCCATGGGGCGTGCACTAACCATATCTGATAAAACACCCACGCCCGCATTTAAAGCTTCTTTACCAATAGCTCGAGCGCCACTGGAGAATAATGGCAAAATAGATCTGAACAATCCTCCTAAAAAGCTACCAATACCATGACCACGTTGATACGATGCACCTTTGTAGATGACTCCAATACCAGACCCAGCTTGATGTGAGTAATAATGTTCATATGGACACATTGTATTATTATGATGAGAATACATTATGTTTTTCTAAAATGCAGTTTAACACACACTGTTCCAAATTGGAATGGTATTTTTTGTCCTGTGCTCGATCTTATATTTATTTCAATGGTATCAAATTCTCTGCGCATGACGGGTAAGTAGTGTGGGGGTGAAAAAACATGCATTTTATTTGCACCATAAATATATTTTGCAGGATCTAATGGTATGATTCTCAATAAAGGGGTCATCACATCTCCAACTATCTGAGGCTCGATTATGTCACAATAAACAAATAACTGTGATGGTAACCCCAGATTTAAATTAGCAGGACACTTTCCAAAAGCTCTTTCAACAAGATTTCTATTTGGTTCAAATCCAAGCTGTACACATAACTTAGGTGATAAAGTAACCGATGTTATTGATTCATCACTAACGGTAACAGATACAATCTTTGATATTTCGTGAAAACGAAATGTAACTTTTTCTTTGATGTTGTTTAATGCTGTTAGAATATGATTGATATTATCATAATTTGTAGCAGGGATATATTTTTTGTAGAATACTAACGAAGGTTCTTGTTCGTTTGGCATCATCATCCTTTTTGTTATATAAATAATATTTTCATGTTCTTGAACGGTAAACATGGTGCAGGGATATTGAAATTCAACAACTCCAACAGACCATTCACCTTCCAATATATTGGATTTTGGCTTCCAGTTTAAAACAAATATGATTAAAGAAAGTTTTTATTTAACCTTACCAAGTAATAGCTCCATGGAATACTTTCCTGATAACAGATCAACTACTTTTTCAACTAAATTACCAAAATCCAACTATTAAATTTATTTGGATAACCTTTCCACTTCACTAACACTTCCTTTCTGCTGCCATAATATCGAGAACTAATTATTTTATCTATTTTATAATTTAAAGTGGGGTTGTATAAAACTTTTTGTAATTCTTTTTCATAAAAAGTTCCTACTATTGATTCATTTTGTAAATGTTTCAGTCTGTAAACGATCCATGGAGATCTATCAATTATTGATGATATAACAAATATTTCATCACTCCAATTAGATTCATATCCTTTTTGAAAAATATGTTTGTATTTTGTTATTCTAACATAGTCATCAACATGAAATTTGGGGGGTGAACTATTAGTACGTTTTTTATCCGTTTTCTTCCTATCATATAAGTTAGTCCAAACAGTCATGATATTACTGGAATTAACATCACAAGGACGCATCCTAATACTAGAATGAAAACTATGATTGTAAGAATAGGCCAAGTCTTGTAAGATATCAATGTATTTATATGTATTTTTATGTGTAAAATAACGCCACATCTTCGTTTTCAGTGTTCTTTGAAATCTCTCTACAATACTTGCTTTAATATCTGGATTATTTGTAGTATAATAATTTATATTCATAGTTTCAAAATATCGTTGTACGTCCTTTGAAACAAATTCAGTACCCTTGTCAGATTGTATGTGTGTGGGAGTTGTATTAGCTTCATTAAATATACTTTCAAAACATTTTTTAATCGTTTCAGAATTTTTCTTCTTCATCGATCTAATGTAAGCATATTTACTAAAGACATCAATAACACAAAGTATATAATTAAAACCATTATTATATTTAGAATAAGTTCTCATATCACTCAAATCAGCTTGCCACAATTCATTTACATTTGATAAAATATATTTATTTCGAGGGAATTCCCTTTGAACCGGTTTATGGAGAGTATATGTTTCTTGGGACTGCAACCACTTCTTCACGTCTTCTTTACACATTTTACCTTTCATGGTTTTTGATAATGTATCAATACTACTATAACCAGCTGGGTGCGATGGATCGTAATATATTTTATTAATTTCTAGTAAGGAGTCCATTTCTCCCACTCAATTTTATTCTTAATTTTTTTTTGAATACTTTTCTTGACTGGTTGGTTTCGAGAAAAGGTCTTCACCCGATTTGTACCCATCAAAATCTTTTAACTGTAGTTTGTTTATAAATTCACATCTCTTTGGATTCCCAACATAAGTCAGTGGTACTTTAATATCTTTTAATGCTTTCGCAAACTTTTCCCAGCCAACTGGATCACTTTTCTTCAGTGGTCTTAACGAATCGTTTACTAAGTCTACAATATTACTTCCGGGAATTTTTTCATTATCTATTGTAACTGTACCTTCATTATCCCATTGGAGTTTATCTTTACTTAGAGACACCAAATCTAATAATAACTCACCTTTCTTTGCATATGTTTTTGGTATTAAGCTTAATATATGATTAGTATTGTATGATGATTTTTTATTAATAAAGTCTACTTCTTTATCTTTCACGTTCTTGTTCGATGTCTCAGCAGGAACTACCTGTTTATCATCTAAACCACTTTTTTTATCAGAAATTTTAGCTTCAGTTAAACTGTTATTAGTAGTATCCGTAATAATTGGTAATTCATATGGTTGACGTTCTTCTTCACTAAAGTGTAAGTACCTTTGTAGTGTTTGTAAATATAAAATCCACTTTTCGCGATTTTCTACGTTACTGTTCAAGATTTTTTCCATATCTGCATCTAATCTTGATAGAGGATTATCATTTTTATGATTGTTTTTTTTTAATTTTTCTATTAAATGTGGATCAACCAGTAACATTTTCTTAGCGTGTTCCATTTTTTTTACAAGAGAACTTAGCAATCCACTAAGAATAGAACCCAATATTATTGGTAAAAATGCCCCTCCTTTTTGTATTATTAGTTTTTTCCTGAGTTTACTTTTGCATTTACGTACTAATTTACGAAGTACACTTTTATATTTCTCAAGTTTTTTTTTCTCCTTTTCCTCAAGTGGAACTTTACCCTGCAGAACGTTATGAATACATTCACAAATGCAATTTATTTCTTTCTTATCACACGATTTTAATAGTGCTTTTTGATATTTCGGTTTAAGGGTGTGCAGTGCACTCAATAAATTTTTATACGTCGTTAGGCTGCGCTGCATTACTTATAAATGATGGGAATATGTTGGTTCCCAGCATATTTAAATCCTTTTGTTGGAATATATACTGTGCAATATCCATCTGAATGGAAAATATTTGTTTTAATACGACATATATCATGAGTATTTTGTTTTAGATCTACCATTAAATATCCATGTGCTTCTTTGGTTGCATCCCTATAAGCATCTTCGATGAATTTTGTATCTTCTGGTGATACTTGACGTGCCAAATAACGTATTTGCGTTTTATCTCTAGGATTTTTAAAATAAATAATGTAACTAGAGTTCAAAGAAATATCTCTTTGACCTTTACCTTGATGAAATAAATTCTGTGTAATATAAAATACACTCAAGTTTCTATGATGACTGCCTTTAGTAAATATATCAACAATACGACTATCAGATTCCCTCATGAGATCATCAATGATAACTAGATGTGCATTATTTCCATCAAACATATTAAGATCAGGGATACCTTGATAGTAATTTACATTCTGCAAATTATATATAGGCTGCATTTCATCGAAGCACCAAGTAATTTTATTGAAATCACGATTACAGATTTCTTTGACGTATTTTATAAAATTTGTAACGAAATTTGATTTTCCACATCCACTAGGACCGGCAACAATTGCAGTAAACGGATGAATAAAATGAAACATTTTTATATATGATTTTAATTTACGTGTTGGTTCGATAAGGATTAAAAAAGGAATGACACATTTTGTTTAAAAATAATATTTTATTTCACATAAATATAATATTTACATTTATTCATAGATCGTCTATTAAAACTAAAACAAATTTGTTAAAAAAGTTTACAAACAATGTAACAGTGAATATAAACAAGAATATATATGTAATAAAAGGTGTCTGAGTTTACACAAACCAATATATAAAATAAATATTCACATAAACCATTCAATATAATAAAGAACAAAAAATAAAAAAACTTATATAATAATTGCATAGTAAGATTAGGTTACCAATATTATACTTGTTATTCTTTTTTTGCTGATCTTAATTTAAAATGACCCCATGCTAATGTATCGATATTATTTGGTAAAATATGTCGTTTAGTATCGTTATATGATAAACATATTTTGTTAATTTTCTGAGTAAATATTACATGTTTTAAGGATCGAAATCTAAGCATACTACAATATTTAACGCTTTTGTTAAAAAGACATGACTTATAATTTTCTATTTTCATATTTTTTGTGACACTTTTATTTACACCTTTAGCTTTGGTAACGATTTTATTTTCTACTTCAAATGCATACATTTTAGATCTTAACCCCACAAATTCTTTTAAAATTTTTCCATTATTTTCATCTTTAAAAAACCCTAACCTTTTCTTGTTAATTGAGGGATAACCAAAAACATTATCTGCTGGATAATCAGACGTATCAAATCGAGTACCAATATCAGATTTTAAATCTTTATAAAGATTGTCGGTAAAAATTTGATATATCAAACAGTCCGTATCTGTATACAATAATTTAACATTTTCTACATTGAACTTATTGATCATGTAATTATAGTGAAAGTCATAGATAAGAGTTTTAGAAATGTCTAATATACAAAATCCTAAATAAATGGGCTTATTGTAAAATAATTTGACTTTTCGTAGCTGTGCCGCTACTAGGTTTTCTGAAAATATAGATAAACTATGAAATTCTGGTTTTGATATTAAATCTTGAGTACCAAGAACTTTACCTCTATTTTCCCAGTGAGTTAATAATTTTACATTGACTCTTTTTTCAATATTCTCCATGGTCTTTCCAAATATCGAATTATTCATTAATTTATAGAAATCTTTCTCAAAGTCAGATGTAGCTGAAGTTCGCAACTCAGTGTTTAAATTTATATATTTTTGTAGCCAAGGGCTTTGTTTGAATTTTAATATTCGGTGAACTTTTGTAAGTTTAATCCCCATTTTAAGACATTGTATGAGGTTTCTATAATGTATTTTATATTTATATTTATTGTTAAGGTTAGGAACTAGTTTGATATCTTTAGTATTACCGATGCAAATATTTTCAGGGCATAAGGGTAAGTCTGAATGCAAATTGTGAAGCTCATCAGGATACTCTAAATCAACCTCTAAAATGAAGCCAAAATCAGATTCCTCCGATACATAAAAGTTTGTTTCGGAACTTACCCACATAAAATCTCCTATGGGGAGAAACTGAGACATAGCCCAACCATATAGATTATTTGCATCTAGATATATTAGATATGATTTTGGTTTATCATTATCATAATTTTCCATGAACTCATTATTTGCTTTTGCATAGCGATTACTACATTGTGATACACCTCCTCTAATACCTGCTTTTATAAATGCTATTTTATCATAGTCTGTTAATAATTCTAATTCAATTTGAGTAGATTTTAACATTGCATCCCAACTTAACCCTGGGGCTGTATAGTAATGAGCTGGATCCAAACCATATGTCCTAATACATAGTTTTCTAAAATTTTCAAATACATCAGTCAATAGCATAACATCTGTTTTCAGATACAAATTCGAGTAATCTAACATATTACAACATTGAAAGTGTTGCCAAACATTCCTAGCGTGATTATAATCTTCATTTGAAATATTGGAATCAGTAAGTGAACTATAAAATTCATTTTTATCTGGAAGGGATGTAAGTTGCAAACAATCATATGATGTCATATATTCATATGGATAAATACCTTTCCTTCTTAGAAGGTTAAAATCTTCATTATGTGGATAATTCTTTTTCAATGTTTCAAATTGCTCTGGATTTAGATTTTTAGCTAACTGATCAAGACTGCATGGTAAGAATTTATATGAATCTATAAATCTTAAATTGACTTTTTGGTTATTAACTATTAAGTTTTTGGTAAATGAAATATACCTTTCTTTATTTTGGGGTATTACTTCCACATCACCGTCAACAAAATTTAACACATGAACAATGAAATGTGCATCATAGTTGCTGAGGTTATGTAAAAATACTGGAATATAAGGAGGCGCTCGAAACTTTGTTGAACATAATTCATGTGCAACACCTCTAAAACTACAAGTATGCCAATCAAAGTCAAGAAAACTTTCTTCTTTTAATTCAGTTTCACAGATATGACAAGTTTTTGCGTTTGAAATTTCATTTATATCTGTAGTTGATAATGGTTTCGGACACTTTTGAAAACAATTTTCTTTACAAATCCTTTTTAAATCACTGTATAAACGATCCATAAAGACTTGTGCACAGTTCATTCCACTATATGTTTCATATTTTGAAAAGTTATCGTTGTAAGAACATTTAATATAGTAACCAAAACTGTACACTTCATGTTTCTGAATATTATGTGTATAAGGATTAGTTGGGTCGTTGCAGCATGATTCTATGGGTTTTAAAAATGCCTCAAAATCAGCGTATACAACAAAAGGAATTTTTAACTTTTTTTCATATTTATCAAATTTTAATTTATCGTTTGATACTGGTTGCCCAAGCCAATTTTTTGATGTTTTTTCACTATTTGGTAACTGTGTGCTAATATGAGAACAATCATATTGTTGATGTTCATTTAATCTCTCTTTTGTTGGAAAATGGAGTAAACATCCATCGCATATGTGAATCGCATGACCATGGTTTGAAATTTGTTTACTAACCAATCGTGATAAATTTTTTATGTAGCAATAATGACCATTTGAACCATTCGATATGTACAATAAATTTATGTGAATACTTTGGCGAGACTTTGTTAAAAATAATGGTCCTATTATATTATGACATTCTTTTGTTGAATTATATTCTAGCCCAAAAACATTTATACTAATATTATTCAACTTTTCAACTTTATGTATATCAAACAATTTAATAGGAAAAGAAACACCATCAAATTTAAGTTTGTTATAATGCATGCTGTATGAGGTGACACGATCAGAATTTTTACTGACAGGGTATAAAGCAGAGAGTAGTGCCCATTTAAAACATAAATTATCTGCATTTTTTACGTTAATCACTGCTTTCTTCATTATTATATCATTAGGCAATTTAATATATGAAGTGCCACGGAGTGGGTTGAATCTATTAACATTCATATCTAAACATTTGATTGCAATAAGACTCCAACCACTGTCTTTTTTCTCAAACGAGCTAATTTTGTTTGTTAGTATGTCACTCAAAGATGAAAACAAAATATTTAAGTCATCTCCTCTAAAGATTATGAAGTTATTCGTTTGGAACTCAAAAGAATTTCTAATATCTTTCGTTTGCTGAATAAAATCTGCATGCAGTATAAAATTTACTTTAAAAACAGTATGCTGATCAATAGATTCTTTGATCAAACACAATATATCATCTTTTACAGAATTAAGAAATATTTCAGGTGTCAATTTGTAAGACTCATCAGTTTTTCCATTTATTCTATATGATATTATTCGTTGACCAAATGCTGATTCAATAACAGAAACATTTGTTATAGAACTATGTGATTGCAAAAGATTATTTTTGTGGATATTACTTTTTAAATGATTTGCAAAATACCTTTTACTCACAAATACATTGCAAGTACTGCAGTTGATCTTATCGTAACCTGCCTTGTTCGTTCCTATTGTTGAAGTAGATGCATCTTCATTATATCTTGCCTTTTTCATATTCGTGATGTCTGCTTTAGCTTCATTTACTCGTTTAATGGCTCCTCCGGTTTGTTGTAAAGGGCTATAAGTAAAGTAAAAAACTTGTTAATAATTGTTATTACAAATTATATTATATTACAAATAATTATATCAATAATAAAATAATATTTATAATACATACTTGTTTATAGATTCAATTGCATCACAAATCTTGAACATTTCTGCATCATACGATAAATCATAAAGTCCATCTTTTTCCATCACTTCACATATCTTACAAAGTTCTTCATCATTTTCATTATTTAAAAACTCATCATTTGTCTTGTTAATAGTATCGATAGGCACCGCGCTGTTTGTATCCATCTCAAATACTGTTGCAAGTGAATAAAACTGTACAGTATCGTCTAACAGAAGTTTGGAAACGTAATAGATTCTTATGCAAAGTTACATTGGTTATATATAGTGTATCCTAATTATGTACATGATTACTTAATGATAAACACATTAATAAACAAAATAATATTATTTTAAAATAATTTAGTGATTATTCATCAACCATCGTTATACTTATATTTTTTAAAGTTTTCCTTTGATACTATGTCTTTTGTTATGTTATAGATCACCTCCTTAGTAGATTCATAAATTTTGTCTGTAGTCTTTGTGTATTGTTTTATTCGGAAATCAGCATGTTTCCAGTGCTGCGATATTGGTACTTTTGAAATTTTTTTTAAATCATATAGCTCAATTTTAATTAAATGTGAAGCCTTTGCACTGTCTTCTGTATTCGTGGATATATATGAAACGCCACCTTCCCTGCATGCTCGTGCCACTGTCGATGAATTCATCTTCTTTTTTTTTGTCCTTTGGTGCTACTTCAAACAACTCATCGAAGTCTATGGATCTTTTCTTAGATTGCACTTCCATTTGTATATCTTGACTACCTTCGTTGGTATCCTCATTTAGAGGATAATAATATTGTTTATAGGTATTTTCTTCGATGAATGACTTCTATAACAACACATAGAATATATATAAATAAGTATGTGCATACTATAAAACACACAAATAAAAAATGTATATTAAAATCTGTTTAAGAAATATAAGTTAAAAAATAAGTGTATTGCTTACCTCCATTGCACTGATGTTCACACTAAAAAGACACAGAATGTATAGTTGAAATTACAAGCAGTTTTACCGTCAAAGGCACTATGAATGAATACTTTTAAAGTGACAACGGCATTTATACCAAATTTACCACATTAGTAATCTTGTTTCAACAAATAGTTATGTAATATTAATATACCACAGTTAAGAACATGTTTGATAATCACGTCGTTTTGAAATTTCTAATCAAATAACAATTATGAGAAATTTACTACATTAGTAATCTTGTTTTAACGAATAGTTAAGCAATATTAATTGACCACAGTTAAGAACATGTTTGATAATCACGTCGTATTGAGATTTCTAATCAAATGACACACAAGTATGGTATTTTAATTCGTTCAAGAGAAACTTTTAACTTAATGGCTTCTTCAACTGATCAAAAATTAAAAGTGACTATTACAGATGCAACATTAATAGTTCGCAGAACGCGAATCAATCCAAGCGTATTACTTGCACATCAAAAAGTATTAGCATCCACCACTGCCAAGTACCCCATTACTCGAGCTGAAGTTAAGGTTTTAACAATACCGTCAGGGATTCAGGGAAAAACGCTTGATAATATTTTTTTGGGGCAAGTTCCTAAAAGATGTATAGTTGGATTTGTTAACAATGCGGCATTTAATGGAAGTCTTGCTAAAAATCCATTTAATTTTGAAAACTACGATATTAACACATTTAGTTTATATATTGATGGTCAACAAATACCTTCGAAAGTTTTACAACCATCATTCGAGAGTAATATTTTCACTTCAGCCTATCATACATTATTCTCAGGGACAGGTATACATTTTCTTAATGAGGGTAATGGAATATCTAGAGAGCAATATGCTAATGGATACTGTCTTTTGACATTCGATTTAACTCCTGATTTATCAGCTAGTTCATCGAGTCATTGGAACCTCATAAAACATGGTAGTGTGAGACTAGAAGTTCGCTTTGAATCCGCTCTTTCTCAAACTATTAACTGCATTGTTTACGCAGAGTTTGATAATGTTATTGAAATAGATAAAAATCGTAATGTTACTGTAGATTATAGTAGTTAAGAATTCATGTAAATAGATTTAAGTCATACTGTTTGTAATGTACTGATTGATCTAAATAAAATACTATAAATCAATTCATATGTTATATTATTTATAATACCGCATTTACCATATCACAAAATAATAAAATAGTGTGTTCCTCTTAAAAATTTAACATTCACATACTATTCATCGTACCGCTAACTCCATAGTATCATGGATACAATAGAGATACAGAAGCATTTAAGAAAAATTCATCCAAGTCTAGAACATAATGTGTATGCTGCAAACCGCTTGCCAATATATGTTGCGACACCATCCTATTTGATAAGCAATTTAGACTCCGATTATAAGCCAGGGTCTCATTGGATAGCAATACATATAGATGAGAACGGTGTTGGCCAGTATTTTGATTCATATGGACGTTCACCTACAGGATACCACAGATTGTTTTTACAAAGGAATTCAAAGAGATGGTATTTCAATACATGTGTATTACAAAATGTTTTTACATCAGTTTGTGGCGAGTACTGTCTAATGTATTTATACTATAAGTTTATTGGCAAAACAATGAAAGATTTTACAGAATTATTTAGTAGTTACAGTTTATACAATGATACATTATTGTCGGAGTTGTTTAAGTCATGTTTTACAAATAAAGAATTAGTTTAGAAAAAAAAAAGTTTCATTTAATTTCCTGTAGTTAGCATGTGTCCATTACTAATGAGGGTGACAAACTCCGAAAGAATTCGGTATCGGTTCGTTATCTATGTGTGATTAAAGGTGATTAGGTAACTATCTGATTGTGAATAATTGTAAAAGCTAACTTTTGATTGAGTAGAGATATCAAAAATCCGATGACGGCAATCGATCGGGCGTGGTCCAAAACCCCCATTTTGACACCAAACTTTTTTTTTTTTTTTTTTTTTTTAGGTTTCGATATTTCTCTGCGACAAAAAAAAAGACACTCGAAAAAAAGATATGAGTAGAAGCATTGAGGCAGAACCGTCGAATCCCTACTACTCTAATATGGGTTTGCTTTTAGCATTAAACTAATAGCATGTTGTTGCAACTTGCAATACGACTGTTAAGAACGAGATATCTCGTAGCTTGTGATATAACCCAGAAGGCTCACCATGAGTTATTTCGTCCTTTTGTTAGTTGCGATATTTGTACAGCTATGAGCAAAGTCGTATTATATCAGAGTAAATTCTTGCTTTTTAAGGTTATACCAGAAAGATAAAGTTTAGTTACTGTATCCTCGAAACATGCTCTTGAATGATTGTGTCAAACTTTTGCATTAACTATGAATATGTTTAACACATTCACGCCGACGCATACCACCGGCGCATACCACCCGTGGTCCGCACTAGACTGTCTTTTCTGGCGGCGCGTACCAACAGTGGTACGTACTCGATTGTGCTATTAAAAATAATGAGAATTTAACGTTTATTTATTTAAAAAAGCACAATCGAATACGTACCACCGGTGGTACGCGCCGCCAGAAAAGACTCTAATGCGAGCCACCGGTGGTACGCGCCGGCGTGAACGTGTTAATTACTCAGTGTCTAAGTTTGTCATAAAAATATGATATTTACATCAACTGCTAACTCTCAAAAGCTTTATTTAAACTTTATTGAGCTTTCTATTCCGATGATTATAGTAGTTACAGAAAATATATTAAGTTATAAATACACTGTCCTATAACTATGATCTAAGTAATCATGGGCAATGTGCTTATTTCAATCTTATAAACTGTCACATAAATGGATTTGAAGGTACCTTTTTTGGCTTCCATGAGGAGATGGATCATGTCAGGTCTGATGATGTGACGTTTCTCTCTATCTAGCATCGTATTCATCACTAGATCTTTGAAGAAAACTTTCGATTCATTTGTAAATAACGCTATTTTTAGATACTAAAAAGAAAATATGCCCTTAAAATAAGTCATACTAACAATATAGCTAGTAATGTTAGAAAAACATGTTTACTTTCATTAAAGTGGGGAAGGAAGCAAAACAAAAGAATTTCATAATCTGCTTAAAATTAAAGGTAGATGCAGTTTTACTCATCGCGTAAAACTCGTTTTGTTCGTCTAATAGCGAATCCACTTTCAAACCAAAAGCGCAGGTGGCGATGACGTCGTTGGCGTAACGGGTGGTGAGGTCTTTGCAGTCTACATCAATGTAGTTAACTGTAATACGAAATTAAATTATCTTCTTTTATATATCATATCTCTGATAGATATTTAGTGATCAAAGCAGGCCGTATTATAAAAGGAAAATACCCTAGATTCTTCTTTCAGTGTAGCTTTTGATTTATTGTCAAGATGTTTTTCATAATAATAGCTTTATTTGACCTAGATATATTATTACAAAAAAGGTTTATGTTACGACATACAGTATTGCTAGAACACATGTATTTATCCTATCGCCTAAACTAGGCCGAGTCTGTATCTCAGATGCTAATCTCTTCCTGTTGCGTACTACAGTATTTGGAAGGAAAAAATCAAAAATTGCAATCTGTGTAAGAATTTTTCATTGATACGTTACTGATGAGTACTTATACACTAACAAGGCAGTTATGGTTTGTTGCTTACCTCCTGATGCTTCTATCTTGATATTCAGAGACTTTACCATTTGTTCTCCGACTTCCATCATAAACGGAACCATTAATTTTATTTTTGAACTGGTAAAAGCTGGACTTAAAGTCGACCGCATATCTTTCCATTCTTGACCTAAATACGAAAACGTAAATAAAAATTTGTAATAAGATTTTTCATAACATCTGTAACATTTTCAAGAGCAGCAAAGTGTATAATTACTTCACTAGAATTACCTTTTAAAGAGAACAAATTCCTGCCAAAAAACTTGTCTGACTCCTCATTGACAAGCGTACGATGATCCAGAAAATGTTCAAAGTCTTTGACGGTGATTTTCTTTACCAGTTCGATGTCCCGTACCATTATTAGCGGGTTTACGAATTCAAATCTTCCAATAAACCTGCATAGATTGATTATCACATGGATTACCAACATCATTTTTCATATGGATCATCATATAGTAAACTATTTTTTATTTCACATGAAAAAGTGATGTGTGTGTGTGTCTCTTTGATTACAAACATTAGAAATCAAGTTGATTGGAGAAGGCGTTACTTTGCGAAAATCCGTCATTAAATACCATTGACTCGGTCGCAACGGAAGAGTCAACATCGATCTGGTGATGTTCCGTGACGGAGCGAAACATGTGTCATCTGTTGTCGAGATTAAAATACAAATAAATGTATATTGATTAATTGATTCTCTTTTTGTTGTAGTTAGACGTAGTGGTGGTCAATCAATCCCAGGTGGAAGTGCAAAGTAGCGTCCACTATAATATTTATTAGAAATTAAATTACAACTCATAATCACAGAATACCTGACCTGACATACACTAAATCTATACATGAACTAGCGGGACAGGAGGACGTTATTCTATCTTGATGATAAAAAAATAAATTGACAAGTTATATACTTAAGCCTTTCTCATGAATTACTTTATCTACTGGCGAAAACCGCATGAAAATTCGTTCATCAGTTTTTGAATTTATTGCTAAAAGACTTTGTTTTATAGTATGGGGAAACGGTTAAGATTATCTAGGGCTCTGTTTTTCAGACAATTATCTTTTTTTTTGTGGCTTTGATGAGGTTTAATGTTGTCAATTTTGTGTTTTAGTGATTTTAAGCTATACATACTAGAATGGAGAGAACCGTGACTACTGAAATTTGAAAAAAAATTGTACTGCTTCTGAATGTTCATTTTCAGTATTACCAACCTTTATAAATGTTTACCTCTCGTTAGGGAATTCTTTGTATAACCTGTCGATATGTTCAACATAATGCTGAAAGCGTAGTAATACCGAACCAAGGTTACCCAGCCCTGGAATTACCCTCGACTGCTTCACTCCATGTTTACTGAACACTGAATATATCTGTCGGAGGTAAAGGGCTGCCGCTGCTATAAACACGATGCTCCATATAAGTACTATCATTGTATCTAAAGCAATTTAAAAAAATCGCGAATATATAAAAATTCTTACTAAACAATTTTAATTGTTATGATTAGTTCATTTTAATGAGCGTCATCTAAAAATTTATGGATTCAATTAATTACTCCATGGATCCGTTAAAATATGATTTATGTTTTTTTTTCTCGAACTGACTACGCTATTGACCTAGCAAGGTCTTTACAGCTTCACCGGACTACAAGATTTATGTTAACAAGTTCATTCATCCTATCATTCATCCGTTTTATTTTCTTTTATATAATAGCGTTTAATCCATACATAGATAATTATGTCGTATTCCTAAAACTGTATTTAACGTGACTTCTCTCACCTGCATCTTGGAATTATATTATAAAAATTGTTTATGACTGGAACTTTATAGTATACTAGCCTTTGCCCGCGACTTCGTTCGCGTGGAATAGATACACTAACACTAACACGCAGCAGTTCTCAAAAGGAAAAAACATCCCGATTTTAAAATATTTTTCACCTGTGCTCCGCTCCTATTGGTCTTAGCGTGATGATATATAATAGCCTATAACCATTCTCGATGAATGAGCTATATAACACTGAAAGAATTCAAATCGGACCAGTAGTTCCTGAGTTTACCCCCTACAACGTCACAACGTCACAAACCCACAACTTTACCTCTTTATAATATTAGTATAGATGTATATCTCTAAGTCAATTTTTATGATAATTTGTAGGAATGTTCATGGACAAGATTAGGAATGAATATATAAGAGGAATTTTGAAAAGAGCAGCAGTGGCAGATAAATTGAGGAGTAATAGCGTGGTATGGGTATGTCATGAGAGATGAAGACCATATAACTAGAAAAGTATTGAGTATAATGGTGGATGGATATACAGGTAGAGGAAGACCGAAAAAGGTTTGGATGGATTGTGTGAAAAATGATATGTGTGTAAAAGGTATGGATACTGAGATAACATCTGACAGGAGAGAATGGAAAAGGAAAACATGTTGTGCCGACTCTAATTAGGTAGGATAAGGATAAGAAGATGATGATGTTCATGCGTAAATACATATAAAGTTTTATTTAGGTGATTCATATACTTTTAAATAAATGACAAATTCCAATATCATATAGTCTATACTAATATTATAAAGAGGTAAAGTTTGTGGGTTTGTGAGTTTGTGACGTTCTGATGTTGTGACGTTGTAGGTGGTAATCTCAGGAACTACTGGTCCGATTTGAATAATTCTTTCAGTGTTATATAGCTCATTCATCGACAATGGTTATAGGCTATATCATCACGCTAAGACCAATAGGAGCGAAGCACATAAGTAAAATGTTTTAAAATCGTGATGTTTTTTTTTCTTTTGAGAACGCGAACGAAGTCGCCCGCAGAGGCTAGTATCAAATAATAACAAACGTGAACAGAGCCGCGGGCCCAGGCAGTTATTTCTATAGTAAATAAAATACTTTTGTTATTATTAATTTCCATATAACACAACAGTAATTTGAATCTAGGAAAAGTAAATACTGAGAAAATACACACTTAGAGAGATAAGGGAAATATTTTTTATCCAAATAGCTGAGAAATCATACAATAAAAGGTTAAAAGTAAGCTAAGATTTCATTCTAATGTTATCTCACATAAATGAATTCGTATTTTACTTCATTTCAGATTTTATAACGTTTATTAAATTCATACATTAATAAAATTGTATTTACTTAAATAATATATATGCACTTACATATTTAATTTCTTTCATATATCCCAGTTAAAATTGTAAACAAAACAATTGATGACATGAAGTTTTTTAGCCGTACGTCTTTAGACGTCAAAGACGTACTCGTAATGAATATCGAGTTTGGATATCGCATCACTTCGTTCGGCGACGTTATAAAAACAGTAGTTTTTTTTTTTATATATTTTGTTTTAGTCTGCAGACTCTTGGTCCGCACCTTTTTTTTGCTTATATGTAGTTTTTTTTTTTAACGTAAAATTCGTATCCATGAGCATATATATATATATATACATTATTATTATTAGTAGTTTATTAAATATTTAATTATTAACTTTTTTTTTTGTTTTAATGACGTTATTGTTTTTATAGTAAAACAGTAGTCCAGTGCGGTGAATAGATTTGCTACAAATATATCTTTTACACACTCTGTACTACAAACAAAAGTTTATAAAACCACACAGTCATGCTATACTTACAATAATGTATAGCCGTTTGGTTATATCGTTTATATTACTGCTGCATCGTAGAAGTTGTATTATAAGTAAGATATAGTACTAACAAGTGTAGAGAATACTTTTGTTTTATTCACTCCTGGCGCCGTCGGCCAGGTTGTTTGCTATCGTCGTGTGTGAAGGGCGTGTCCTCTAAAATAATTGATGACTCATCGCCTCACATTGACTCTGTTGTAAATTACACCGAGAACTTGTAGCGCAATTTGATGCTGAACACCGGCATCGAGCAAAGCAGAGTACCGATGAATGGTCATAGTATTTGATGTATTATTCTCGCTGAGTTTTGAATTCGTCATATTCGTCCTATGGTTTGCTTCTCGGTCGCGCGGAAGCTATCATACATAGCTGTAGTAATTACTGGGGCTTGTTACACTAACCGGTTTATATCCAGTCACAAAGGGGAGTCTACGAATATATTTAAAAACTGATATCATAATCTCAGTTGTAGACTGATATCTATATCCGTTTTATAACTCAAAGTAGCATCATTTGGTCGATATCCATTTCAAATTCTCGTCAAACAATAGTCTAAAGTGCTTATAGAAGAAAGTACGCCGGCGTTCCTCTGGTTTATTTTTTAAATATGATACATAGATATAGGGCTTAGCTTGTTCAAATAGAAAAAAAATACAAGCGATTTCTTAAGCTTTATATTGATATATTAGAAGTTTACAGTTCAAAATTTTACTTGTCATAGAATAATAATAGCGATCCCAATGTACAAAATATCGCCTTAAAGATATTTGAGATGTATGTAGCGGAATCCAAAAGTCAAAAAATACATAGGGGTTTTAAAATTGGTAAGTCACTGAGCACACTCTATTTTCTGGCTTGCATTCTGACCCAATGTCCACCTTGGATCCTCATGTTGAAAGTTTCCCTCGCGAGTTGAGCAGGAATGCAGGTTTTCTGGCACGGAGAAATTTGCATATGCAGTAGTAATTGGTATGCCATTACTTTCACTTCACATAGTGCGAATCTTGAACCTGGTATAAAGAAATTTTATAATCAATACTTATCCAGTGTTATGTGGTAATAATAATATAGCCTAGTTATAAGTCAAAACGGAGATAGATCTACTGATATGGTAGTGATATGGTAAATTTTTTTTGCCTGTATGCATGATATACTCGGTATATCTAATGACGATTAGACTATGTTTTTGGAATACTTTACAGGTTTTAGTGTTTAACCACAATCATATCTGATGCTAATTGACGACGTGACCTAGAACGATAAACACGATAAACCTAGAGGGGACTAATTCTCAAGTACAGCTGCTTATCATAGGCAAGACTTGCACCCATACTGGGTAGATTTTACTATATTCCGAACAAGTACGATAGTCCTTTCGTGAAACGCAGGATACTGGTTCTCGCATAATCATATGATATGAGGTAGCATTTCAACTTTATATTACTGTGGATTAAAATATATGTACTACATTTTACTGAGTGCATAGTAATATATTAGTGAACAATTTGTTTTATTTCTGTGGGATCTTATTGTCTGGTAGATAAATATAATAATAATACGTTATTTAAATGGCATTTCATACTAATTTTCCAGCTAGGATTTTAGCTATTAATAAAGAAATTAGTGTTTCATAAAAGAAGCAGTAATATGCGAAAAGTTATTTACGAAGTTGATGTTTTAAATTAAATCGTTTCTAGTAAATAAATAAACGTAAAATATGTCAGGCCAAATTACCGATGCAGTTCCTCGGGCCTAATCCGAAAGGCATGTATGTGAAGGGTTGAATGTTGTGCTTGTTCTCTTCTGAGAAGCGTTCAGGATCGAATTTTAAGGGGTTAGGGAAGAATTGCGGATCGCGGTGGAACGCATACACTGGGATTGCAAGCCCAGTGCCCTTACGAAGCTGTAATCACAAGATACAAAATTTGGCAAACAATTTAACCAACAAGCATACAATTTAATTGCTATGAATTAATAAAAAGCCATACTCACAATGAGATCTTTCTGTGCTTTGTCATTGGGCTTTCCCAAGTTGTAGTCTTTTACGCAAATTCTATCCAATGCTAAAGCAGGCGGCCATAACCTTAGAACTTCTGCAAGTGATTAGAGAAAAAAAAATCTTATCATTCATGAAAGCGTTTAATCTACAAAAATAGGATTACATATGTAATATAATGATTTTGTCACACGATGAAGTTGACTAGTCTTAAAGGAAGAGAACAAATGCTTTGGTGATTATGTGAAAAAATTTCGTATTCTTGCAGCTAGCCTGAATTGTACATAGAATTATGATAATTTTATAATGCCTTTTCGATTAGCTAAGACTTTCAAGTAGAAGATATGTCTCCATAAGTTCAACATATTGTGAGCACATCATCATTCAACATGGAGTGATATTGTAATTTTAAATGGAGCCTAGTTCTCCACTTAATAATATTAGTTATGACTAACATTGTTGGTAAATGAATAACATAAAAGAAAACAATGTATGTATTATTCTTCCAATGCCAAAAAGATTAAGAATTTGATACGTACATCCGTAAGATAATTCTTAGAAGGCCCTAAATTGAGAGTTTTGGTAATTTGTTCTTTTAAAAAATGTTTTATTTTTTGTCAATCCCACTAGCACAGTCAGCTGGAAACTATTTTTTCTGCTATGTGCTTTACTTCTCTTCTTATTTTTTGTATAATTGCTCTATACTTTCTTAATGTACTATGTTTATTACTATTTAATGGCATTCCTTACATTTCTATTAGATGTGGATTATACCAATAATTGAAAACATTAAGTGTTTTATTTAAAATCACCTGAAACCACCATGTCCATGTACACCATGTTTTGAACAGAATTGTAATCGAATTTGCCATTATTCTTAGCTTCGTTTTCCTTGATTTCTTGATACAGCCGCTCCTGCACTTCGGGATGTACTGCAAGCTCATGTAGTAAGAATGACATGGCTGATGAAATTGTTTCGAAACCGGCGATGAAAAATAATACCGCTTGAGCAATCAAATCGTCGTTGCTCCAAACTGAAATTTATTCACATTCACATTCATTGGCACGCTTTGAATCAATAATATTTTTTTTTCTTAATAAATACTCTTGAGAATTGTAATAGATATGATCAATAGAATACCTATCAAAGTGTATCAGGGTAAAATAAACGTTTAGGAACTAAGATAGTCACACAAGGACATGATATTAACGAGTCCGATAACACAATAATTAATTAATAATAAATTATAGTGATGTTTATACTACAAGGTTCAAAATAATTTACAAATTTCGAGAAGTTATAGTGTTTAATACCTTAATTCATTGAGAATATATATTTCTAGGGTATATAGTTGACTTATTATGATGGACGTTATTTAAGTTTATAAGAAACCCTGTTTTTACCACAATTACCTACATAAAAATATTCGATCCGGAACTCAATAGTTTCTACGTAGTATTATGTTACTGGCATTAGATCATATATACCTTTGTGTTACTGTTTCGTTTAGTTTCTTTTACTACAGTGATAGTTTCGTAAAATTGACGACTGATACCTTTTGTTACTCTTGTAAAATGGCAATAGGAATAATAGTGGTAGAGCCCCGCTGAAGCTATTTTTGGTTTCAGCATGAATGGGTCGGCTCCTCCGGGGTAGTACCACCCCTCTCACAGATAACCGATGTGAAATAATAGTGCTTGCATTGTTGTGTTTCGTTCGGTCACTGAGAGAGCCGGAGGCCAACGTCCCTTCCTCTTTCCTGCTTTCCCTTTCCTTCCCCTCCCCCTTCTCCCATATACAGGCTGGCAACGCACTTGCGACGTCCCTGATGTCGCTAGTGTCTATGGACGGTGGTGATCACTTAACATCACGTGACCCACCAGTTTGTTTGTCTCCTTTGATATAAAAAAAATATATATTAGGTTAAGTTACATTTCAAGAATTGTTCGATACAAAGATCATTTTTGGTTTTCACAGAAGTAATATTTAAACGCTCACTTAATTTTTGTAGATGATAAGAATTTTATTAATAGTTGCTAGTTCAAATATATAATTAACAGCAATAACAATGAATGTATGTTAGATCATTAAAATGCCACCTCTATTAATTTGTTTCTTGCCAACGGCTGATTCTTCAACTGTTGCAAATCCTGCGTCGACATCTTTAGTTGACACGTCTTCGTGTGTAAGTTTTCCTGCATTAAAAATATTAGTTACATTTTATTTTCTTCAGTATTTTATTATTGTTTTTGATGTATATTTTTAAAATTCTGAATACAAGTAAGTATGTGGACTAAATTCGTGTATAATTCTTAACAGTTATTAAACAACGTATCTTTAACGATATCAGAGACTCCTGTTTGCAATTAAAGTATTTGTTTCTACGCATATATAATGTCATTAGCACCACTCATGCTTTCTTAATCTTATCTGGTTGTTATTTTTATTTTTAGTATCAACAAAAGGTGAAACTGTAGAACAGTTTTGTTGTTTTAGCAGTTCAGTGATTAATATGTATTGGATAATTTTAGTATTTGTGATGTAAATCTAATATTGTAAAACTAAGTAATACTATAAAGTTGCGAGTTTGTTTGTCATACTTTCGCGACTTAATACACAAACAATCGTCGTTAAATTTTGCATACGCATCATCAGGAATACAGTTTTCTGTTTTTGTTTTCTTCTCTTATGGGCGCAAGGTGTACTTTTATCCAAAATAGTACCATTCTTGGAGGAAATCCACATTAACGCGGGTAAAGTCGTCGACAAAAGCTAGTAATTCATAAATAAATCAAATACGTATCAATGATATTGTTTTTAATGTACACACTGATAAGGAATCATTGCTAGACAGAACTATATAATAATCTTTTGATAGTAAAACCTTGGAATGATCGTTGACTTTAATGTCGGGCGAATCAGTCTTAGAACTTTATTGTAGCATCTAATGCCATACAAACTTCTTTTTAACTTAACTAACTAAAAAGAGGTTGTCTTTAATGTTAGCCTTTAAATTAAGCCTCTGTTTTGACGCGATGACGTCTTGTACATCGATAAATGCCGGCTGCATACACTAAAAAGCATGTGTCATTGTCACGTTCCGCCTGAGCACTCTGAGCGCGGAACACGTGTTAGAGGAGCGCAATCAGCCTAAGTATTCGGCTTGTGAGGCATCTATGCATATCTATACTTAATAAAACTGAAGAGTTTGTTTGTTTGTATGGTTGAATGCGCTTTGAGAATCTAGTCCGACTTGAGAAAACGTTTCGGTTTTAAATAGCTCATTTATCGATGAAGGCTTTAGGCTATATTTCATAATGCTAACAGCTAAGAGCGGCACAATAATGAAGAATGTTCAAAGATCGGGCATTTTTTTTCCTTTAGAAAACTTTCGCTAAGTGTTAGTATTATATACGTTGCCATGGTAACGTCATAAGTTTCTATCGCAAACATTTTCAGATTTAATTTTGTGTTACTATTAAAAAAATATATCTCTACATTAGTCTTCTTTTCATTTTTTTATTTGTAATCTATTACGTATTATAAAAATAATGTATGTGTTAAAATAACAACTTTTTGATGAATGGGTATGGCGGCACAAATCCAAATTTTTTGAAATATACTTTGTTTCTATTTCTAGATTATTATAATTTACTGTTTGTTTGTTTGTTCCAGGTAATCTCCAAAACGGTTGGACCTATTTTAACGGGAATTTTACTGAGAGATAGCCGAAATTATAGCGGATGATATATTCTAAAATATTTTATTTGCCCGCGGCATCGCCCGCATTGGTATTTTCAAAATGGTTGGACCGATTTTCATGGGGTGTAACTGGTAGATAGCAGATCTCTTAAAAAGTAAGTACGGTTTTTCATTCGCCTTTAACGGCAGTGAAATATCCGAAATGATAGAACTGATTTTTATTGATATTTATTGCTATATAGTTGTAGTAATCCAAAAGCATGTACTAACATTGTATTGATTATCTTATAAACTATCATATAAATGCATTTAATAGTACCTTTTTTGGCTTCCATGAGGAGATGAATCATATCAGGTCTGATGATGTGACGTTTCTCTCTATCTTGCATCGTACTCATCACCAGATCTTTGAAGAAATCTTTGGTCTCATTTGTGAATAACGCAATTTTTAGATACTAAAGAGAAAATATCTTTACATTAATTCTAACTCTAATAAGAGAAATAGCAATGAGAGAAAAAAATAATAAAAGTTACCTTCATTAACGTAGGGAAGGAAGTGAAACCAAAGAATTTCAATGTCTGCCTAAAACTAAAGGTAGAAGCAGTTTTGCCCATCGCGTAAAACTCGTTTTGTTCGTCTAATAGCGAATCCACTTTCAAACCAAAAGCACACGTAGCGATGACGTCATTAGCGTAACGGGTGGTGAGGTCTTTGCAGTCCACATCAATATAGTTAACTGTAAAATGAAATGAAATTATCTTGTTTTATATATCAGATCCCTGTGAGATATTTAATCACCAAGCAATGCATTATTATAAGAGATGGATTTTACTCTCAATTTTACCTTTTGATAAGACTACACTTCTGCTTGAATTGTTATTGCAGCCATTATAAGCAAGAAGTTTTAGTTACAATAATAATAATAACTTTATTTGAACAAGATACATTGTGATAAAAAAAGTTTTATTTTACGATACAATATCGTATGTATTGCTACACATCTATGTATAACTGAGCCTGGATCTCAAATGCTAATCCCTTTCTGTGACGTAACACAACATGTCCTAGATATTACTTAATTTTAACGGAGTCAAAAACTGAGTGAAAGCAATTTCTATAGACTAGCTTAAATTTAATGCAAGAGAAAAAAGAGGGTCCAAAAAAGCTAATATTGCAATCTGTGTAAGAAAAATTTTTTCACCAATACATTAATGATGAGTACTTATACACTATCAAGGCAGTTATGATTTCTTGCATACCTCCTGATGCTTCTATTTTCATATTCAGCGACTTTATCATTTGGTCGCCGACTTCCATCATAAACGGAACCATTAATTTTATCTTTGAACTGGTAAAAGCTGGACTTAAAGTTGACCGCATGTCTTTCCATTCTTGACCTGTAGGCGAAATTGTAAATATAAATCTGTATCTATACGAATATTATAAAGCTGAAATGTTTGTTTGCTTCGAGGCGATAATCTCAGGAAGTACTGGTCCGATTTAAAAAATGATCTCATTATTACATAGCTCATTTATCGATAAACGATATACGCTAAGACCAATACAAACGAAACATCGACGAGGAATAATTCAAATTCAAAATCTGGGTTAATCGTACGTATTAAGTAAAAATATTTTCCACCTTAAACGTAAACGAAATTGCGAGTTAATATTAGCGTTAGCCCAAAATAACTACTCTAAGCGGACAAAGCTACGGGCAGAATCTAGTTTGTAATAAGATTTTTTATTACAGCTGTAAAATTATTTAAGAGCAGCTATATAGCTCTAACTTTTATAATACATTTGTTCGTGGTATCTTAGAATATTGCAGTACTGTATGGGACCGAATATTAAAATATATGGAACAAGAATATGAAAAGAATTGTCTTTCTGTGCTCCTCGATCTTTAAGTTGCTTATTTAACCGAAAAACATTTGTCTTACCACAATCGAGAACCAACTTGGGTCAGAATTCTCCCGTTTATCGAATGTGCTCGTCATATAATAAGATTCAAAATGATATAGATTTGTTTCTCTGTTGTCCTTTATCATTATTGAAATCTAAATTAAAGCAACTTTACCGTAATTCATTTTAAAATTATTTTACATATTATTATTATACTAGTGGGCACCCAGTGGTCGACATTCGACCATAGTTAATTGATTTTTTAAAGTTTGAACTTTATTAGAGTACTTTTGTCAAAGTGTATACTTCTATAATCAAAGATAATCATCGTGGCTACTCAGTTATTTGCCATTTGCTATAATCTTTATTATATAATCATTAAATATATAAATCTATGTGTAAATGAAAATTGAAATTAATTATAAATTTGGAGCAAATACCACGTGGTAAAGCTAAAATTTTAACCAAATATAACTTTACGAAAATAAAGAAATTTATCGCAACCCATGACACGATTTTCAATTACTTTTACAACACACCATGGGTGGGTGGTATTTCTGGGTGATATTGAATTAAATGTAGTCTGTTCATTATGAGAAATAGTGATATGCCCAGTATCATCGTTTGGAAAAGTAATGGATGCACAATACAATCAAATGGTCAATCCGATACAAAGATGTTTTTAATACTTCCATTAGCTTTTGAAAATAAATTCTTTTTTGTTGCTACATGAGGTTGAATTGCAACATTGTAACCGCGAAGGTTTGGTCATGGATTGGTCATGGATTACTTTTATGAACAAAATACTCATTTTGATTATACAAAGTATTATTTGGGTCATTTTTTATCAAATCATCATTTGAAGTGAGTTCACCATAAAAAATAAGTTACATTACAATAATACTTATATTTTATAATATCATTGTCTAATGTAGGATTAAAAATGGTAATTGGAACGTAAGAGTTAAAAAATACATACAGTCGAGCATAGCAACCTCCTTCACAACCTCTTTTGAACTTCGTAATTATTGACGGCTGTCAAAATGTCTTTTTTATTTACATGTGTGTATATGTTATGCAAAATTCGAGTAGTAGTGTGAGTAGTGCATATTTTAATAAATGTAATGTACTTCTAATGCATTTTATATAAAACAAATAGCTTTCTGCACTTCTCCGCCATATAAACTTTAACTATGCCAAATTTCAAGTTTACCCGTCGACGGGAAATAGTTTAAAAAGGGGTATAAAAATTTTGCTTAACGTATTAATATATACATAATTTTATAACCGTTTGTTTTATGTATTAGTGTTTTATTTTGAAAATGAGTACTTTGTGAGTTAAATTTTAGTTTTAGTTATTTTGTTTTTATGTTTTCTTATGCATATGCACCGTTTCAACAATGTAAGCTGTGTTTACGTCCAGAAGTGTTTAATTTTTAGTATAAAGTGTAGATAGCTTCAAATTGTAAGATGAAACACAGTTTCGTAGACCAAATAAAAAAAACTACTTCACCTTTTAGAGAAAACAAATTCCTGCCGAAGAACTTATCAGCTTCTTCGTTGACAATCGTACGATGATCCAGAAAATGTTCAAAGTCTTTGACAGTAATTTTCTTCACTAGTTCGATGTCTCGTACCATTACTAGCGGGTTTACGAATTCAAATCTTCCAATAAATCTGGACAGTTTAGTAATCAAGTTTATTGCTCTATTCCCATTCCCTCCGGAGATAATGCAGCAGATGTCGTGTGTTTTATATGTATGTGTGTATATGTGTATATATGTATATGTATAAGTGTTTCCCTTTTAATTCCCTTATTATTATCATTGTTATAGCATAGATTGCAATTATCTTAATAAATGAAAATTATTGATCTTCTATCATTAATTGGAGGTGTAACAATTTTTTTTTTGTTACTATACCAAGTGTAGAACGAATGACGTTGTCACTTATTTTAAGATCTTTAAAAATAATTCAGAATGATAAAATTTGTAGTTAATAGCTGAACTTATTAAATTGACTAATTTTATTAATTCTCTTTAATGTTAAACTCGCAAAAATTATTTAAACCGCTGGCGACATATGAGCAATTTCTTTAAAAATAAGCAAGTAATATAAACAAGTTATAAGTATTTCGTGTATGCCAGGTGTTTTATAATTATTTTTTATTTTTTTATTTAAAAAAAAAGGTGTTTTATAATTATGAGTTGTCATTTAATTTGTAATCAAGGAACATTTAACAACTACGCTGCTCATTTTCATATAAAATGAAAACTATTTTGCCCCGTGGTAATAATTAATCTGTGTGACCGTTATTTATAATGTTCTACGAAAAATAATTTATTGCCTTATGAAGTAATATCACTGCTAGTATTTATAAGATATTATGAATCAGATTTTCATTTATAACCTAGAAAACAGCAGTGAATAAATATTTTACTGATGTTCTATATTAGTTACATTCTCCACATCTAGATGTTTCGATTATTTTTTCATTATGTTATTCTTAATTGAATTCTTAATTTACATCACATAAGTCTAAGTTATTCTATTTGGATATCTTTGCTGTAGTATGCATTTAAAAATTAAGTACATACGACTAAATATCTAAATTCAGTTTTAGAAAACTACAGATACTGATTTTAATATCTTTATTAATAATTAATAAATTTAAATATATTAGTATATCATTCGCCAGAATATGAATCTATCTCTCAATCAACGCGATGTCTTAATAGTTTAACCATTGAGCTATCATTCCTTCCATTGATAATATATTATAAATGGTTTGTATAATATTTAAAAATAGACGCCAGACAGTATAATGAAGAATGTTTATTACCAGTCGTACCAACTATGATAAATGTTTACCTTTCATCAGGGAATTCTTTGTATAACCTTTCAATGTGTTCAGCGAAATGCTCAAGTCGAAGTATTACAGCGCCCAGGTTACCCAGGCCTGGAATTACCCTCGAGTGCTTTACTCCATGCTTACTGAACGTTGAATATACTTGTCGGAGGTAAAGCGCTACAGCGGCTACAAACACGACGCTCCATATAAGTACTATCATTGTGTCTAAAAAAATAAAAATATTTTTAAGAAATGCGCTAAGTATAATGAAATCTGAGTATATCTACATATCAATATTATTGATAAGTTTGTGTGTTTATGCTACAACATAGCAATGTTGTAATAGGAAAACTTTATTAAAAACTTTGAGAATAAATAAACACAAAAAACAAGGTGTGTTGTAAAGACACAGACTATAAGTAAAACTTTTGTGTTACAGAGAAATATTTTCATTAAAAAATACAATGAAAAACCAAGGTCACGTGCTGATCCCAGGCGATCACCCATTCAAACACTGACCGCGTCTAACGATGCTTAACTGTGGTGATCGGATGATAACCTGTTTTTTCGACACTCTATCCGACACAGTGTAAACACTGTGTCGACCCACGATTTTTCGTCACACAAAAAGGTTACGAATCAAAATTTCAAAGCCCATAAGACGTTTTACGTCAAAAATTTAATAATTTTTTAATGAAAGGATTATTTATTAATATAAATATTTTTTAGCCTATCAATGATTTCTACAGTTTGTAACCAGAATTTTACAATAAACGGTCAAGTTGTTTTTAAATTTAATGTATTCAAACAGACAAACAAACATGCAATGTCATGTTCATGACGAGTTCCCTTTAAAATAAGCTAGTTTCGTGTTTAATTTGTGTTTGCGCTTATCTTCTGGGATACAATTTTTATGGTGATTTCTCTGCTCCTAAAAATCGTAGCATGATGTTAAATAGCTTATAATCGTAATCAATAAAGATATTATGAAGTGGATAAAAACTATTCAAATATTAGGTATTGGTATTTTTAGTATATTGTAAATCAGTTTTTTTTTCCAAATGACTACGCTATTGACCCAGCGAGGTCTTAACAGCTTCACTGGACTACTAAGGCAAGCGCTTAGGGCACTCAGCCGATTTTATTTGACAACTAGTTCAAGGTGCACGGCACACCTCCACTCGGGCTGTTGCCTGCTACGTTCAATTCGCGACCTATATTTTTTTTTTTCAACGTGGGGAAATCCCTTATGCATACCCACTCTCCCGGGGGAGAGGGTGGGTTATGTCTGACTCGCACGGACTAAAACACCACGGTGTACCGACAGACCGTAGTGTTGGGGCGGCAAGGGATCGTTCTAAGCTATTCCCCTTAGATAGCCACCCCAACGGTCCGCCCGGCGGAAGGTGGCCGCCGAGCTCTTATGTATAGAGAGGCAGCTGTTGTGTACCCAGCTGGGTAGCTGGCGGTCCCCTCGTCCGCCGGACCTGTGCAATGAGGGGGTGAGCACCCCGACTACATCCCCTCAGGTCCGGCTTCGGTGGCAGGAGGAGTTGGGCGAAGCGCCTCCACCTTTTGCGAGATGACTTCCTCGCTCTACTGCCTCCTCCCGCAACTCTTGCTTTTTGGCCTATATTTTCCTGGGAGCTGAAGGCTCCCCACTACGTTTCCTCTTGCCTCCAGCTCCCAAGGAAGGGGGCCGGCGAGCGTGAAAGCCGCCGTCGAGGACACCGTTCCGTACGCCCGGATCGCCCTCAGCGCGACCGTGCGCTGCGCATTACGAATCGCGCGCACATTGGCGGCACCGAGGGCGTCTGCCCAGACCGGTGCCCCGTAAGCGGTCATCACCCGCACGACTCCCATGTACAGTCGCCGGCACCTGGCCCCCGGCCTCTCAATATTGGGGAGCAATCGGCCGAGTGCCGCCGCCGCCCTAGCAATTCGTGGCCCGAGCCCCGCAAAGTGGGGCTCGAATCGCCAGCGCCCGTCCAGGGTAAGGTCCAAGTACTTCATTTGGGCTCCCACCAATTCGTGACCTATCTGAGCTGACCTAAGCTAACTATTCATACATATATGAGTTGTTGGAGCATATATGTGTACCAAGCATACATACCTCAACAACTCTTATATATATTTCGTATCGGATAAGTGTGAATCAGATTACAACCTTTTGTAGTGTAAATTATTGATATTTTCGTAGCCTATCATTTAGGAAAAAGAGTATACGTTTTTTGTTTTATAAAATTTATTCAAATTAAACAGTGTTTTTTTTGGTTTCCTCCGGAAATATACATAGATATAGAACAAAAGTCATATTCATAATGAGTATCCTGTACATCTAATAAAAAATGGTAAAAACAATTACATGCAGAAACGTAACTATATGTGTTTTATTATACATACAATCCTTTTCTTAATTCATTTATATTTCAAAATATTCGTTATTATGCTCACAAAATTATTAGACTATCATCACATGTATGTAAAAAAATGATAAAGGTCTGTTGTAATGCGCAAATCATTCAAAAGTTACTGGATATATTTCTAAAATTCAGTTTTACTTTTAGGCATTTGGTCCTAATTTATAATATCACGATAGCTTCATTTAAAATAACGTTATTCGTTCTAAGAAACTATGATCTTTTATAACGTCGAGATTTCAAATTTTTCCTTGGCACATAAAACATATTGTTAACGCAGACGTAGTCGCAGATACCAACAAGTCTTAATGAATAATATTATGTTGAATAAAGATACTGTAGTATCTACTAATTCTGATGATTAAACTTTTTATAATACGAAATTATTAAACAAAAACATGTTATCAAAACATTGACGTACAAATCAAAATAATTATCTTTTTGTGTTATTTATGATTATGCTATAATTATGTTCACTATTGTTTACTGCTTAATTTTACCTTTATAATTAATAACAGTAACGGTAAGGAAATGATTGATTAGTTATAAATGCGTGAGTAAGTGAGTTTGTTATCTCTTTACGCCTTAAATATATATCCGGACGTCGTGAAATTTTGCAAACACATAGTCTTGAGGACAGAAAAGGTCACAAACTAACTATCATTCGAACAAAAGCAATGTTTCAGAGGAATATAAATATACATAAACTGAAGCGAAACTGCGAGAAAAATCGAGTATTAAAATAATCACTACATGATATAAGACAAAGTCATCTGACACGTTTGTCTGTCTGTCTGTTCGCGATAAACTCAAAAACTACTAAACGAATTTTCATGCAGTTTTCTCCCTTAGGTAAAATGGTTAATGAGGCAGGTTTACGTATGTAATTTGTCAAGGATTTATTATTATCAGGGCGAGACTATATTCGCCGGGCCCACTTTTATTGAATAGCCGCGGTAGATGAGTGATGCGACGGATAAAATAAGCCAGAATTTCGTTTTTTTTTGTGAATTCGCGTATTTCGAAATCGTATTTAGAAATATATAGTACTATAGCTTTCTCGCCGTTTTATATCCTCAATATATGTATTATAATAGATTATGACAGTTTTCATTACAAAACATTGTTAGTTTTCAAAAGAATATGAACGCTAGTGACTGCTGTAGTTAATGTGTTGCAGCCACTTTATGTACCACTAATATGTCACGGGCTGGCGTCTAATTACCAATACCAATGTCCCAGCAGTGAAACCCCTACAGTCTGGCATTATATTATTCCAATAATTTAATTGTTAGGTTAAATTATAATCTATTTTTGAAATGTTTATCGATTTAAGCTGTGAGATAAAGTACGTAATGTCTAATATTCCATTTAAGGATCGTAAATAGATATTAAATTTTAATTAACACAATCCGAAAACATATTAATTACATTAGTTTACTTTAATGAGCGTCGTCTAAAAATTTACGGATTCAATTGATCACTCCGTGGATCTATTAAAGTATGACTTATGTTTACAAGTAGGTACTCATTCGTTAAATGTGCGCGTTAATTTGTAGTGACCTTCGTAGGAATTGAATTGAAGTATCTTCCTCGGTTTGGTACCTGAAATTCGTCTTATTTTCTGTTATTTTACGTCTGTGTAATTGCGATTTTTTATACCGATATCATTTTATTACTATATTGTATTCCTAAAGGTGTCCTTAAGGTGACTTCCCTAACTTGAATCTCGAAATTGAAGAATAAAATAAGTATGTAGTAGAAATTTTGGATAATAATAATAGAGTTAGTTAGTTTTTTATTTCTCAAGAAAATACAATACTTTTGTTATTATTAATGTTCATGATTAATAATCATAGATCAAAATAAACACTGACAAGACGGGTAAATAGACAGAGAAGGAAAAATGTTTTACGTCAAACGACTTAACCCTCACACTCATAACAAAACTATAAAAGTGAGTTAAGATTTTATACAAATTTTTTCTCACACAGATTAACTCCTAATTAAATTTATTCCAGTTTTTATAACGTTTATAACATACATAAATTATTAAGATAATATTTACTCAAAATATATATACACTTACATCTGTAATATGTTTCATATATCGCAGTTAAAATCGTAAACAAAACAATTGGTGATATAAAGTTTTTTAGCCGTACGTGTTTAGAGTCGCAAGGACATACGCGTAATGAATATCGAGCTTGGATATCGCATCACTTTGGTCGGCGACGTTATAAGGACGGTACTCCACTGCGGTGCACGGATTTGCTACAAATATTGTTTTACGCCGTACTATCTACCAATAATCGTACATAAAACCATACATATATAGTAACTACATTAATATATAGCTGTTTGGTTATATCATTTATATTGTTGCAGCCGCGTAAAAAAGTAGAATACAGTACCAGGGAGGGTAAAGGATAGTTTTGTTTACTTTTGTTGTTCTACTTCGATGGCTCATCGTATTACATTGAGTTTTTATTGTGAACTAGCTCGACACTTCGTCTGCGTGCAATAATTACTTTGGGCTAACGCTAACAGGCAACAGAAGCTCTCAAAAGGAAAAATAAAACGATTTTGAAACAATCTTTAATCTTCATTCTGATCTTAGCGTGATGATATATAGCCTTCCTCGATAAATTAGCTATCTAACACTGACGTAGTCGAACCTGAAGGGATGGGCAGGGGCTTTTTTTTTTTTCGAAAAGTCTACGCTATTGGCCCAGCAAGGTCTTAATAGCTTCACCGGACCACTAAGGCGAGTGCTTAAGGCATTCAGCCGATTTTATTTTGGCAACCAGCTCAAGGGTGCACGGCACACCTCGGCTTGGCTGTTGCCTGTTGCATGCAAAATCGCGACCTATCTTAGCTAACCTAGCTAACTATTCATATATGTATGAGTTGTTGAAACGTATATGTGTACCAAGCATACACGCCTCAACAACTCCTCCATATATTTATTATCGGAAAATTGAAAGTTTTTCAGTTCGATGAGGGAAAAAAGTAAACCCTTCCACTTTCACGTGTAAGTGTGTAGCGTGCACGTGTGTGGGGGTGATCGTGTAGTGTTGTAGCAGTGATGTATATTTGTGTGTCACCGTATCGCGCAAGCAACGCACTCAAGGGCTCCCTACCGAGGGATCGAACCTAGGCTTGAGCCGCTGCCGTGGGAGGCCTAATCGGGTGTGCGGGAGCGAAATTAACCCCCAGACCNTGATAGATTTATAGGTTAAAAATAAATATTCCGTTGGATTCAAAGAGATATAATTCAACGAACAGAGAGAGTACAATTCAGTGACACAGTAAAAACCGGAAGGACAAATATAAAAGTGACATTGACATTAGTGACATTAATGACAATACATTGTTAGAGACCCAGATATACAAAACAGCAGAGTATGCTACAAACGATCATTATTCTTGACCTAATTTATTTATAGCTTTGTGTTTACATATATAGCTCTAACACTACCCCTTAAACCAATGTCATAAATACTTAGTAAATACAATACACTGTCTATAAACTTTAATACAATGTAGAATGTATATAAACCAAATTATAAGAGTAATTTACAAATTATATAAACATAATTCTTTTACAAATTTATCATGTTTCTCTTTTGTCAAAGGTTTTGTCAATAAATCTGCAATCATTAAGTCTGTTGACAAATACTTAACATTAACAATGTTCTTGTTTATATTTTCTCTAATGAAATGATGTCTCATATCAATGTGCTTAGTTCTACTATGATACATACAATTAGTAGTTAATTTTTGAGCAGATTGGTTATCATTATATAACATTACATTACAATTAATATTCAGCAATTCATTAAGAAAATTTCTTACAAAAAGAGCTTCTTTACAACTATCAGAAAGTGCCATGTATTCAGCCTCTGTGCTAGAGAGAGCAACAGTTTTTTGCTTACGACTTTCCCAAGAAATCAGTGAATTACCAAGCTTAAAAACAAAACCAGTGAAGGACTTACGGTCGAGTTCATTTCCACCCCAGTCAGCATCTACATAAGCAGTTACGTTCAAACCACTCTTCTGAAAAACTAAACCATAGTTTATTGTACCTTTAAGATAGCGAAGAACACGTTTCAAAGCTTTCCAATGCTGTTCAGAGTGACACTCATTAAATTGGCTGAGCATACTCACAGCATGAGCAATATCTGGTCGGGTACACACTGCTATGTACATAAGACAGCCAAGCAAATTCCTGTAATAGGAATTCGTACTTTTATTATCACACTTTTGTAATTTAATTCCTTTTTCTAATGGTGTTCTAGCAGGCTTACAATCTGTCATGTTGAACTTCTCCAATACTCTTCTTATGTATCCTATTTGATCAAGTGTAACTTTATTTTGACTTTTATTTATCCTCATTCCAAGAATGTGATGTGCAGATCCTAAATCCTTCATCTCAAATGAGTTCATAAGTTCACATTTTACCTTTTCTTTTAACGATGAATTATTAGAAAACAATAAAATATCATCCACATATAGTGCAATTATTATTAAATCACTCTTAGTATTTATATAATAAACACATGGTTCTGAAGTCATCCTTTTGAAGTGCATTTTCTGTAGTAACACCTCGTTTATTCTCTCATACCACATTTTAGAAGCTTGCTTCAAACCATAGATAGCTTTATTTAGTTTGTACACAAAATGTTCTTTACCTTTTACTATGAAACCCTCGGGTTGTTCCATATATATATCTTCATTTAAGTTGCCATTCAAAAAGGCAGTCTTAACATCAAGATGATCTATTTCCATATTATATTCAGCAGCAATAGCAAGTAGAGTTCTAACAGTTGAGTGTCTTACCACCGGAGAGAATGTTTCTTCATAGTCAACCCCATACTTCTGTGAGTAACCTTTTGCTACAAGTCGTGCTTTGTAGTTCAAAAGCTCACCATTGAGACCCTTCTTCTGTTTAAAAATCCATCTACACTTAATTGGTTTCTTATTCTTTGGTTTCTCCACTAGAGTCCAACATTTGTTGTCATAAAAAGATTTATACTCATCTTTCATCGCTGTTTTCCATTGAGCTGCGTCAATGCCTGACAAAGCTTTCTGCACAGTTTCTGGTTCATCATCTCCGTTGCATAGTTTTTGAACCAACAGGACAGATGTTCCAGCCTCATCAAGATCTTCATATGCTGATGAATCTGATGTCATCTCAGCCAGAGTTGAGCAACCTGGAGAGTAAGTGGGATCCGCAGAAATATTTGTTTCTAAAGTGGTATCAACCTCACTGTCTGAATCATAAACTGTAATTGTACTCAACCTAGTTCTTTGGTCATCAGAAAACTCTGGTCTTACAGTGGATGGTTCAGACTGGCTCGGCTCAATTTGTTCAACAAGTTTCCCCCTTGTATTATTTTGAGAAAGTTCATTGAACACAGAGTCAAAATTATCATCATGTGACCTATTATCGAAAAATTTATTCTCTAAGAAAATCACATCTCTTGCTTTGACACATTTGTACAAATTTTCAGGATCTATCAAACGATAACCTTTTGTACTTTCACAGTATCCAACAAAAATATGCTGCTTGGATTTTGAATCCAATTTCTTTTTATTTGGGGTTACGGCATATGCAACGCACCCAAAAATACGTAAATGACTAACATTTACCTTTTGATTGCTCCATTTTTCCTCAGGCACTTGTCCAATTAGCGCCTTACTCGGTGTCCTGTTTTTGAGATACACAGCAGTATTAACAGCTTCTGCCCAGAACTTATTGTCCAAGCCGGCATCTCTTATCATGCACCTGGCTTTCTCAACAATAGTCCTGTTTGCTCTCTCTGCCACACCATTTTGTTGAGGAGAATACGGGACCGTTGTGTGATGTTTGATTCCGTTATCTTTCAGGTAAGCCTGTAATTTATTATTAACAAATTCACCACCATTGTCACTACGTATAATCTTAATCTTGTGGTTTGTTTCATTTTCCACTAAGGCTTTGAAATTTCTAAAATGTTCAAAGACTTCATTTTTGTTACTCAAAAAATAAACAAATGTTTTTCTACTGAAATCATCAATGAATGTCAGAAAATATCTACTACCACCAATAGATTTATTTGGCATTGGTCCACACAAGTCAGTGTGCACCAATCCTAATAACTCTGTCGCTCTTGTATATGACTTTTTAGGAAAGGGAGCACGAGTCTGCTTACCTTCAATGCAGGCTACACACGGATTAAATGTATTGGAATTATATTTAATACCTGTGACCATTCCTTTATTCATCAGCGCCATACTCCTGGAGTTCAAGTGGCCAAGTCGACGATGCCATATTTCCTGTGACTCCTCTTTTACTATACCTTTTGATGAGCTCGACGAAGAAGTCATTAAAGTCTTATCGCTAGACAGCTTTTCTTTGGTAACTGTACTGTAAGAAGCAAAATTAGTATTGCCTACCCCCACACACAAAGGCTGATTAATGGCATTAAGTTTATATATACCATCCCTAAGAGTGGCAGTTGCCAAGACTTCATTCTCATAAGATATAATACATTTCTGTTTACTAAAAGTTACTTTATAACCTTTCTTCACTAAACAACTTACAGAAAGTAAATTCGCTGAAAGACTAGGTACATAATAAACATCTTTGATTGTTTTCACACTGTCTTTTAGTTTGACACACACATTACCTTGTCCTGCTGTTTGTAATTTTTCACCATTTGCAACACTCACTTGTGACGGGTTTGCTTCATGAAAATCACAAAATAATTCTCGGTTATTACACATATGGTTTGATGCACCACTATCGACATACCATACACCGCTCTGGAAGCTGACGGAGAGTGCCGTAAGGAGAGAGTTAGCTGAATCCTTGGGTGGTCTAACTCTATAAGACTGTTTGTCTTTTTCTGGCTTCTTATTACTATTCCTCGGGCAGTCTTTAATAAAATGTCCAGTCTTCTTGCACTTAAAGCATTTAGGTGTTTTTCTAGTTGTTGTGAATGCCATGGTATCTTCAGTTTTATTCCTGCGGTCATATTCATGTAATAATTTACCTTTGACTATGTCACTAGACAACTTTAGATTTGAATTCTCAAGCGCCATAATGAGTGGATCATAATCACTTGGTAACCCACTGAGCATGATGACAGCCAAAAACTCATCATCAAGAGATGAATTTATATCAATCAGTTGCTGTGACAGCTCCTGCAGCTTGCCAAGGTAGCTCTCCATGCTACCATGTTCTGTCAATTTTGTACTGAACAATTGTCTCAATAAGCTTAGTCTTCGGCAGAGCCCTTTATCCTCATAGGCTTTGCTCAGATTGTTCCACGCCTCACGTGCATCCTTTGCGTTCCTGACATGAGTAAATGCACTTGGTTGTATTGACAAACAAATTCTCGCAAGCGCCTTCTGCGTTTTTTTAATATCTGAATCACTCAATGTTCCTTTCTGCTCACCATCAATAATATCCCACAGGTCTTCATGGATTAAAATCATTTTCATGCAAAATTTCCACGTTGAATAATTATCCATACCTTTAAGTTTCTCAATGGTGTGCAATGTTGAAGCATCTCCTGCCATTTTGTATCCACACGTACACGTTATAGTTTATTTTGTAAAAATTTTACGGTTATCGTGTAGATTACAATTCCTGGGCCCATAACCTGATAGATTTATAGGTTAAAAATAAATATTCCGTTGGATTCAAAGAG
>JACEII010000586.1:1747-19563 GCA_014332785.1 Antheraea mylitta
AGCCACTGCCGTGGGAGGCCTAATCCGGTATGTTACTAAGGGATAATGTAGCATTCTAATGGTAAACGAATTATCGAAATCCGTCCAGTAGTTTGAGTTTATTCGTAATTAACATACAAAAATACTACGATTCCTCTTTATTATAATAATTTAGAAAAATAATTTGAATCTTATGCTTTACTGATAGGGTCGTTAATAGTGCGAAGCTTGTGTGTAATCACCACGAACGTCGCCATGGCCGATTTAAGTTTAGGGTGCGCCTATAGATGTTTTACATAAAAAATCACATATAATCTGGGTATATGTTTGAGTGAGACCGGGGATAGTTAGGATTCACAATTGGAAACGGTAGTTGTGGCTGCAATCGGGTGTCAGTTTTATTCAATTTTATCGCTTTTAAAAATACAATTGAAACCAGTGATAACCAATTTGGTGCAGACGAAGTTGCACGGGTCAGCTAGTTACTAATAAAAATAATGTGGGTTAAGACACGATCGGTTATATAAGATTTATTAACAACACTCTATACTTATTACAACAATGTCGGCCAATGGTTTTATTGTATACTTATACACATATACGTGTGTGTTACAAATGAATATGCTTTTTTCTTTTTAGTTACTTAGGAGATAGGCCGTCGCGATCTAATCTCTAGGCATTTTAAAAGCATATAATTTCAATATTCATGGCTTCTATGCCTATTTCATAATTGTATTCAAGTATACCAAAGAAATACATAAAAAATAGTCATATTGTTTTCAAAAGGTACCATAATGATTAATATTACTACTATTAACTTGGAGTTCGTTAGCAAGGATCAAAGTATGTTGGTCGGTGTAACTCACAAATAACACATTAGACATTCACAATAGACCGGTCTGCGAGTTGGTAGTTCAATAAAGTGGTGTCACCTCTCGATGACTCATGTGTAGGGTTACCATACGTTTCTGTAGAACGACATTAAACTGTATATTAATGTTCTTTACTAACAAACTCAAATTGGTATTGTCAAAATAAAAAATACTTTATTCAATTTAGGCCACGGCGAACGTCAAAGGGTCGACAACGCGCTTGTGAGAATGTTGCAAGCGGCTATAGGCTTGTGTGACTCCTTAAGATCAGGCGGCCCGCATGCTTGCTACCATTGTGGTATAAAAAAAAAGTTAAAGTTACCACCGGTTCGGAAAATAACCCAATTACGAAAAACCAATCCTGAAGTAATTAATTTAAAAATTTTAGTTTAGAAATGTAAAAGTGAGTTGCCAAATATTTTTATGGTGTGATCTTTTTAACTGACTTCGAAAAAGTAGGAGGTTACTATGTTCGGTTGTATGTATTGTATTAACCAGGTCGTTGTATTAACGTGATGATCTAGAAATAATGGAAAATGTCCTAAATTGGTTGTGTAGTTAATACGAACAGATAAAGAGACTGGATATCTAAGTAATCTGAAAGACACATATATGATAAATCGTTTCGAAAGATCTGGATTGTTAACACGGTTATTAAAAAGTGAGAAAATTGAAATTAGAATGTAATTCCATATATAACAATATTAGTAATTAAATATTTGATATTATTTTTGACGTGACAACGTCTTATAAATTGGTTTGCCGGGTGACACTTCAAGAAACTGCGTTACGCTCCGCTCACGTTATGCGCTCACAATGAGAGCGAGTGAGAGGCACGCGTCCCTTCCACTCGGGCATGGTTAGCCCGCCTAAGAGCGAGAGAGACTACTATACGAAAATTATTTTACCACTCAAAGTCGTTGTCACGTAAAACTTTCGCCCGTATACCGACTTTACAGGCAACCAATTTTTTGTTTTTGTGTCCCGACGAGAGCCTAGCAAAATATGGCAAGCCTTTTGATATTAACGGTATCATTGAAGTGCTTATTGCGTCCTTTCTGAAACGTTCACAATACCAGTTGTATTGTAACCCGTCGCTGGGCGTTGGCTATGTTTTTTGTGACAATTTGCCTAGTTCAAACATATATATGGTAAAAATTACTAGATGACAGACCAAGATACCGCCATAAACTAAAAAAAAATTGAGCCGTCACGAGACGCCTAGCAGATGTGAAACATCGAATTGAAAGTTGAATCACATCAGATCATGATCACATCAGGAATCAATTACGGGTTTTAGTGAGAGCACTCACTGGACACTGTTGTCTTAAAAAGCACTTGTACAACATCAGTGTCCAGAGCACAAGAGAGTGTAGATACTGTGATAGTGCGGATGAGACCCCCAAACACCTCTTGTGTGAATGTGATCCACTAAAGCCTACCCGAAACCGGATTCTGGGAAACCATGTATTGCTTCCGGATGAGGTACAGATGCTCGCAACCAAAAAAGTCCTGCAGTTCTTAAAGGGACTAGGACTGGGCGGGGAGCTTTAGCAATATGGGGCAACCACAATATATCACTGGTCGCAGTGATATAGGACTAAGGCCTGCATAGTCCCTTTTTCCAGAATAAAAAAAAAAGAATAAAGAAATAGATGTTCAACATCAACAAAATTATTGATATGGCGGCTATAAAAAAAAAAATAGAAATACCAACATTGAGATACGATATAATTAATGACTAATCATTCACTGTTACAAAAATACTTCCTTAGAAAGTAAAGACTATTAGCGTTGATAGCCTCTTTCACCTTTTTATATAATGCTATTGTCTAAATTTAAACTTTAAATATTTTAAGCGCTAGAGTAATAAATCCCGTGAAAGACTCACCTGGTATACGATTATTGGCATATGTGTTTTTTTTTATTATTGTTATTCTATTCTGCAGATTCTTGGTCCGCAGCTTTTTTTTGCTTACATTTAGTATTTTGTATACGTAAAAAATCGTATCCGTGAGCGTTTTTTAATTTTTTTATTAGTAATTTGTTAGATATTAACTGTTCAATTATTATTAATTACTTTTGGTTTAATGACGTTATTGTTTTTATAGCGCTTGCATTTCCATTCTTTATGGCCATTTTTAGGTTGTAATCCACAATATCCCGTGCCGGAGCGTCCACGGCTGGCATATAGTATGTGTTTCTACCGCAAAGAAACGGTACACGCGCCGGTACACAACCAATTTCAACTTATTATTCATGGTATCCTTTCACTGAATAGCTCTTAGTCATTATTGCGGTTCCGTTGCAGATTGTGGGAAGTTGGAAACGACCGCCACTGTTTAACAAAAAAATTAGCTCTATACCAACCGTTATTAACCCTTCAACTAATCTTACAAGATTCACTATCAAAATTGCGGATCTTGTATTTAATTATTTTTTAAATTTCGCGACATCATTAATTGTACATTTATTGGTTTAGAAAAAAAACCTAAAGAAAAAAATTATAAAAAAAAGTACATTTTACATAACACTATGTTTACATTATTTGTTATTTTTCAAAGATTTCTAATAAATCAGTTTTTTAAGCTTATACTGTCAACATTTTGTTGACCTGTGCCTCATGAGGTTTACATTCGTTTGTATGGTGTATAAACACCTTTATAGTTTTAGACAGTCCGCGGGTCAAGGACATGCTGAATAAAAAAGACAGAGTGAATATTTTCTGAGTGACTATGTATATTATATGACACACTCTGTAGCTTCAAAGCATATATGATGTTGGATACGTCATTATCACTACATAGTATAAAACAAAGTCCTCTGCCACATCTGTCTATTCGCGATAAACTCAAAAAGCACTGAACGGATTTACATGCAGTATTCACCATTAGTTAAAGCGATTCACAAGGAAGGTTTATAATTTGTCAAGGTTTTTTATTATCAGACTGGGATAACGTCTGCCGGGCCCGCTAGTCTATACTAATATTATAAAGAGGTAAAGTTTGTGAGTTTGTGACGTAATGTTTTGACGTTGTAGGGGGTAATCTCAGGAACTACTGCTCCCATTTGAATAATTCTTTCAGTGTTATATAGCTCATTCGTCGAGAATGGTTATAGGCTATATATCACCACGCTAAGACCAATAGGAGCGGAGCACAGATGAAAAATGTTTCAAAATCGGGATGTTTTTTCCTTTTGAGAACTACTGCGTGTTAGTGTATCTATTCCACGCAAACGAAGTTGCGGGCAGAGGCTAGTAAGATATAATTTAAGAGGAACATTTGTGAAAATGTTCAACTTTTTTATTGTTATTAGTAACAAAGTAGATATATTTGTTTTTTAAATGCATATAAAATTAATTTGTAAATAATAGAAACGCATGTTAGCAAAGCTCGTTACAATATTTGTCAGTTACACTCCTCAATCCCTCTACCACGATACCCCTATGATCATATTTATTGAGTGATAAATTTGTGATTGGTCCAATACATTTGAGACGGAAGTCATTTGGTGAGTCATTCCACGCACTCCGCACGATCAGTGACCGTTTTAATAAGTTTTGTGTACAAATTTGTAGACAACATTGTTTGTATGAGAGATAATATTGAAGTTTATCCAAGTTAAATAATTTTAATATTTAAGAGATACACTTGGTATATACACGGGCTAACATAATTTCGCATAAAGTTTGTTCATAGTACCCACGGTTAAAAATGTTTGTTAAAATCATAAAAGATAAACCCGATCGAGTATCTTGCCGGTTTTTTTCGATGACTGGATTATTTTCCGAACTGCGGGTAGCTTTGACGGTCATAAGCTCCTGCTTAGGGCCTAAATTAATTAACGCATTCTTGATTTCGATTTTTGAAACTGATGAACCACGAAAGATCCTATATTTTATGAAACCTATATCCATAATACATTTTTCTTACCTGAACATCCTCAAGCAGTAGCTGTATCAATCCTCTTCCGAGAAGATGCTTGTGAGGAGGCACTATTAACGAATGTATCCTTTCCAACAAACCCGGTAAAGCGCCAGGATCATGCGAGACGCACCATTCCGCGAAATCTTGTAACGTACTCCTTTCCAGCTCTTGCTGTAGTCCTACGTATTCTCTCATGTGTCGATCAGCTGACGATACTCTACTTAACAGATCTGCCATCTCATGCAGTCTCAGCTCTAGCCTAGTCCCTCGACCGCCATTCTTGGCTAACATTAAGGCCATAGCATTGACACTGTCGATGCCAATTTGTAGTTTTTCTATGGCGTCGGAAACACGAGCGAGTCGCGCCAAAACGAGCCTCTCACGTCGCCTGACCACAGGCAGTTCCACACCGGACGTCGCATTGAAGGGTTTGCCTATAATGTCCCATGAGGATAAAACTTCTTCTCCTATCTCTTTGCCTAGACGAATGACATCAATAACTTCGTCGACTAGGCCGCACGACGTTCGCGCTAGTGCAAGCACTATGAATAACGTGCGCACACATCGAATGAACATGACGACGGACGCTCACCCACTGAGACAGCGCACTCGAGGTCGTAGGGTTGCAAGTTCAACATTATTAATTTCCCAAGCAACCAGAAATTTGATTTCCTAATAAAGGAGATTTTACGGGAAAAATGTTTAAATATGTTACATTTCTAAACAAAAGTAATTACTTGTCGATATTTTGTAAAGTTTCACCACCTGTATAACTACTAATAATTTATTTATACTGTGTGCAATTCCGTCGCGACCACACTAACTTAGTTGTCTCTCATTATTTTCGATGAATGTAGGAAGTCTAAATATATCGGGTATAAAAAAGTTGATATTGGACTATTGTTAATGGTCACACATGTTGTTTGAACATTTCATTAGTTATCCATTTCATCAGAATGTATTAATAAATATATCATATTTAAAGTATTTTTCCACATACTTCCACTTATTACATTAAAATAAGAATATAGACACTAATTTCTTACTATTTTTTTCTTACTATTTCTTGGTGAATAAATTTTGCTTTTTATTCCTTAACAATACTTGATCCTTATTTGGTTATACTAAATTTGTTTATACAAAACATATTTCATGGAACAGAACAAAACTCCCTAAAACACAGATTTAATAAACTAAAATATTTAAAAGAGGTGCTACGCTTGTACACACTATCATAGGTAAAATTCAATTAACTGGCAACACAAAGTACATTTGTAGGTCGATCCCCACTTCCAACGGCGAACAAAAATACTTTCGTTTTCTTTACTCAGTAAATCCTCGATAATATCGTAAATATAATTAATTTGGGTTTACTATTTCCTATACGCCTTCAAGATTCCTGCATAATTTAAGAACCAAATGTCAGTCGGCTTTTTTCTATTTTGTTAAGTATTCTATAAGAATCCTATGAATGTAATTATTTATCTTTGAATTATGTCAACCTTATTTTAAATGCTTTGTTGTCACAATAAATAAAAACTGTGTTTACTTACAGACAAGTAGACTTTTTTTAAATAAAATTACTAAAAACGGTTATTTATGGCAACGAAGTGAAAAAGGTACGTAGCCAATTTAATTCAAATAGGTCGCAGTTCTGAGTATTTTCCAAACACAGACTATGGACTGAAGCAACAACGCGAGCACCGCTCCTTTGCAGCAGAATTATGTGCGGAATTAGGCCTTTTGTAATAAAATAGAAGTGAAAATTTAATTAAAAGTATCTAATAAATAATATGAGAATGTATTAGCAATAATAGTTACGTCAGTATGTATTTCCGACCGTGTAAAGTTAAGCAATAAGCTTGTATTAACGAGATCGCTTTATATATAAACAAACTAATAATTTAAATAAATAATCAGCAGAGTACCATAACTTTATTCTTTGAAACTTCACATACAACACTAAAACATTGTTGTGTGTTTACAAAACTCAACAAATACTTATCCCCTGTATAGAACTAACTATTTATTCTTGTTATTTCATTTCCAATTATTTATAATTTTTATAAGTTTTACATTAGTTTTCTTTTGTGTTTTGTATTACAAACCAAATATCTCATGTTCACTTTCAAGCAAATTAAAAGATCCCTGTTTCTTTTCATTGTCAAAGTAAACATACATTAAGATAACAAAAATGTTCGATATACATGTAGTTTTGTAGTGTACTGTCAAATATATAAAAGCAATAAATGGTTAAACTAAAATTTTAATACTATACTTCGTTATTAATGCAGTCGATTTCTAGCCCATGCTATTTCAAAAATTGAAATATTATGTATATATATTATAAATACTCGGCTTATATCTGGCATATCTAGGGTTGCATTGTAGAGACATTTGGCGCCTGAAAAACCATAACCGATGACACTGATACTCAATTCAAAATACTTTATTAATTTATTAACCTTGATATGCCGCTTAGGAAAGTTTAAATTTCTACAAGTTCGTAAAACAACTCAGTCATCGAGAAGAATCGACAAGAAAGTCGATCGGGTTTATCTTTTTACAATACATTACACGCCACAATAAAGTTTTCAGATGCACAGAGAGGAGTCAATTCCAGAGATCACAATCGTTCACATATTGATACTCCCTAGATATGATGCTTGAACTCACGATTCGGCAAATTGGTTATGTGTTTTGGGACCTTGATGTAAAACCTAAAACTATTATCTAAAAAACTGTTACTGGTTTAAGCCAGAAAAATGAGATGACTAATATGTCACTGTTTTTTAGTATTTAAATTATGCCAGATTTTTTAATTGAAACGGTAACTTGATAAGGTAATGGTAAATTGTAATGGAACAGAAAAACGATCTATATCAATGCCAGCAGCTATATTTGTTGTCCTGTTTCCGCAAGCAAGGATATGACTACTATTTTATTGGATCGGGACAAAACTGCGTCATTTCTATTTAAGACTTTCGCAAATGTCAGGAATTCCTCTAACAGAAAGGTCGCGGCGTACATATCACAAGTATGTTCAAAAATCAAATTACTTCGATCGTTGCTATTATGTTTATCGAAGTCAAATTAGGATGCGTTTCAAAATTATATAAACCATAAATAATATTATGTGCTCTGGGAGTTATTCGTTTCGGTCAACTTTTTTTTCAAACCTAATATGTAATTTTAGCAACCATTAAAGTCACGACCAGGTGCCGCTAATTATATTAAGCTATATAGATTTGTCATAAGCGATTCGCTTGTTAAAACTTGGCTAGTTAGCTTATTTTTGTCGGCTGTCCCGTCAATCCACCCGTATCTAAGCGAGATATAACTATCTCTTTTTCATCACCGAGAATGAGAATATGCCATCTTACTTCCACATTTTATCTAAGACATTATGGCGTCTTACTTACGTATGTGTGCCTTATCATGCCATTTGTTTTGTCAAAATATCGTGTAGGTAAAGTATCTTTGGTTTTTTTTTCTCGAACTGACTACGCTATTGACTTAGCAAGGTTTTACAGCTTCAACGGACTACTAAGGTGAGCGCTTAGGGCACTCAGCCGACTTTATTTGACAACTAACTCAAGGGTGCACGGCACATCTCGGATTGGGCTGTTGCCTGATACGTGCAATTCGCGACCTATCTGAGCTGACCCAAGCTAACTATTCATACATATATGAGTTGTTGAAACATATATGTGTACCAAGCATACATGCCTCAACAACTCCTGTATATATTTCGTATCGAATAATTTTCTAAACTATTTCAGTTCGATAAGCGAAAGAAACAAAACCCTTCCACTTTCATGTGCAAGCGTGTATGTGTGCACGTGTGTGAGGGTGATATGTGTAATGTTGTTGCAGTGAGTATCTTTGGTTATAAAAGCGGTATCACGCTTTATCACCCTCTAAATTCAGGACTGACTGTTTATAATGTTGTAAGAAATTCAGCACATATATTAAAGTCATACCATACACATAAATGGAAGTCTTATTTTGGACTTATTTGTTTTCAACTGTTTATGTAAAACTGTCAACCTTTTATCGCATTTTCATTTCTGCGTTTTATCGCGTTTTCATTTCTGCGTGACTGGTATTATGAAGTAATCTAAAGAAAAAAATGCAACAATAGTTGATTGTGTTACAGATTGCATAGAATACTTTCAAGGCTTACAACAAATGATCGTTTTATGAGTTGTCTGATCAACATCCTGTGTGAGAGATGCCGTCGCCGAGCGTCGGTATGCAGCGTATGTAGGCTTGGCTTACATTACCCGTTGCTTAAATCCAAATTAATAATTTTTCACAGATTTAACGATTTAACTATCCAGGCGATCTTTGTGTCACAGTATCAAGTACATAACGGAAAAATGTTAATATGTTTTGACTTAAGTATCCAGAATCTATACATGTGTTTTTTTATTGAAGCACGACAAAGTGACTGCACTGTGCCTGATGTTAAGCATAGTACAATCCAAAAACATCGGCAACCACCGATAGACAGATTATCCATCGCCGGTTGCCGCTGTCATGCCGGCCATAATGACGAAAGTCACCCGGTACTGGATATGCACAGGCTGATCCCGAAACGCGACGCGCAGAAGCTAGTCATTATGACGGGCTTTTTCGCCACATGGTGGTCAACATGTCATAAAAATGAAGTGTCAATATGTAATATCAAATTAACATTTAGAAAGTGTAAACGCTACTGATAACAAAATGCAATTTTTAAAATCTTTGTCGGTCTGTCTATTTGTTCCGGGTAATCTTTTTTTTTTCTTTTTTTTATATCATATAGGAGGCAAATGAACAGGCGGGTCACCTGTTGTTAAGCGATCACCGTCGTCCATAGACACTAGCAACCCCAGAGGATTCGCAAGTGCGTTGCCAGCCTGTGATTGGGGGAATGGAAAGAACGGGATAGGGGGTAGAGGAGAGGGGAAGGGAGAGGAAAGGGGAGATGGGTCTTCGGCGCTCTCACTGACCGAACGAAACACAATAATGAAAGCACTGTTACTTCCCGTCGGTTTTCTACAAGAGAGTGGTACTATCCCGTGCGAGCCGATTCTTTCATGCTGAACCAAAAATAGCTTCAGCGTGGCTCTACCACCTACAAAAAGTTGATGCGCCCTTGTTACCGAATCTTAATAAAAGAAACTTTTATTTAATTGATTGATTTTTACATATTTTTTTTTGTATACAAACCTTGCCGTAGCAATAAAGAACACAACAAAAAAAGATTTATGCAATTTGTTGTCGGCGCGACGTCCTGTAGACATGCTCGTACATACATTATACAGATTCATTTTTATACATATAGATGTAATCTATACTAATATTATAAAGAGGTAAAATTTGTGAGGTTGTAGGGGGTAATCTAAGGAACTACAGGTCCGATTAAGAACATTTTTCAGTGTTTTATAGCTCATTTATCGAGGACGGTTATATGCTATAGATCATCACGTTACAACCAATAGGAGCGGAGCATCAATGAAGAATGTTTAAAAATCGGGATTTTTCCCTTTTGAGAGCTTCCGCTGCGTGTTAGCGTTAGCCCAAAATAACTATTCCACGTGAACGAAGTTGCGAACAGATGCTAGTAATATAATAATCATGTAAATGTCTGTATTTTTTAGACTTTTGTAAAAAAAAATTTAAGTTTCTTGGAATATAGAAATAAAATAGATTTTAATCATTTTTGACCGCGTGGAACCTAATGTAAACAGTGATTAATAAAATCATTGAATGTATTAAGTCCGTTTACTTATCTACTTTTCTCTCGTACTTAAGTCGCATCGTCATTAAAATTACAATAACTTTTGATAGAGTGAACTGATTTTAATGACACCAAAACTACATGTTACTCCTTGATAGGGATGATTGATATGCATCGATTTTGAAGAAACATCAATGTTTAGCTAAAAAACGTCGATGTTTTGATTTCGATAACATCGACGTTATGAGAATGTTACATGTACTAGCTAGAGACTAGAAAATTATCTAATTTCTAAACCGTAAGAATAGTTTCTTTCCCTGGATGACCTTTTTTTTCGTCGCTGACCTCTGTTTTTACAGACAATTTTAATTGCTGGCAAAAACATCGATATTTTCGGACTTCAATGTTTTGCTATGTTTATCGTACAACGATACTATTGAATCGATGTCAAGATCGATGTTTTTCTAATGTCGCTCATCCCTACTCCTGGATATGCTTTATAATATTTTTGTGAGATTTTATCGTGAACGCATTTGTTTAGTAGTGATGCGTGTTCAAAGAAGCAGATAGAGATAGACATTTCTAAAAATGATTGTAATTACTTATTCCTAGATGCCGACAATTTTTATCCCAAAAATCTAAAAAGTCAATACACGGTAGATATACATTCGTATTATATGAATAGATGTATATTTGTATGTTTCATACAAGAACGGGTGTTAAATAAATAAAACATTATTCTGTTAAAATTTTATATTGTACATCAACTATTTGTTTAGAGGTAGAACATCCTACTCTTAAATTAAACGGCTAAATCGATTACAATTAATAATAAAATATTTAATTTCAGTGTACGCCGCGATAATATCATCTGTGTAGGCGGAGTAAGTTACTAGAGATTTAAAAAGAAAACTTACACGGGCAAATCACCTCCAGTTTGCGTCTACCACGAGTGTACCACACACGAGAAATGTTTATATCTTCTTTTAGATAACTAAATCAAATTAATTTATTTATCATATCCATTAATAAATTTCCCATAAAATATGTTTCATTTCGCAACTTTACCAATATTTTAATAAGCAGCTTTATTACGTAAAAAACAATAAAAAATTGAAACTAATGACTTAATCTCACATCATATACTAATAATTTAGGGTTGCCATTAACAAACACAATTATCTTTACCTTACACATGAGACAGGTAAATTCTTTATATATATATATATACAAACCTAAATTATTAGTATATGATGTGAGATTAGTCCGTGATGTAGTCCGGTGAAGCTGTTAAGACCTTGCTGGGTCAATAGCGTAGACATTTAGAAAAAAAAAAAAAAAAAATTCTGTCCGTGAGTATGTGATTGAAATCCTCCTAAACGGATGAATAGATTTTGATTATTTTTTGTGAGTGTTCAAAATGGTATAGGTTAGATTCACAATTGAACCCGATAGGTGGCACTGCGGGTGAATTTTAGAATTTTTTTATTGTCAAGGCAGGTCAACGTCCGCCTGGCTCGCTTGCTATAATTTGATTTTTACAATATTTTCTATATTCATACCACATTTTTAAAACGGATTAACAAGATAACTATATTTCACTGCACATGACATGAACTGCTTGCTGCTTGAGTTTTCTCAACGATAAATACTCTACGCTCCTGTCATATTTGTACTATATTATATATTATTTTTGCACACGTCTCTTAAAAAAACTCTTTTAAAACCATTATATTCAAAACATATCTAATTTGTAACTATTTTCTATTTTTAGTCTTGTATTGAAAAAACGATTTTTTTTAAATTATAACACGGATATGTAGTAAGTCTCTTATAACTTTTTTAAACATAAATAATAAAAGCATAAGCAATAAAATAAATTAATAAAACGTATTAAAATAAAAACCAATATTGGTATATCTTCAACCAGAAAATGCTTAATTATTCGAATTAATTATGGCAACCCCTTAGATAATTTATGGTCAACTATTGAATTTTTTATTGTAGTCAAAATTAAAAAAAGCAGTTTTAGCTGGTTAAAAATGAACCGTTAAATATAAATGTATAAATCTTTATATTATATTAGATATTGTATTACATACAGTACTGTATGATATTTTCTATTGTGTCCGAAAACTAGCACACTAATGGTAAACGCAAAACCGTAGTGAAAAATCATATAAATAACCATAAAAAAATCGTTAATGTGGTAGTGTCAAATATTTTGCTTATTCCTAAAAAAAAAATACAAAATATACTCTCTTATAAATGTCTAATATAAATAACTAATTTATAATTAACCCACATATACATACAGCACTACAGACTACACTTAATAAGCTAACAATAATAAACTCTAGCTTTTATTATCTACGTTCCTTAATATTGCCAGCATAAAAAATACAATTTTTACTAAAAAAATTATATACATCTCAGATTTTATGCAAGTATGTAACTTCATCTGGTAAAACAATACATACATCTTTATTATGCAATTCAATGACCAAGAACGCTGTTTTGCAAAGAATAATAAAAAAAACAACTAAAATTTTCGAATAATACAATTCTTACATGAAAAACATATTATTACAAAAACATAATTTTATTTTATAATTTTCACAATTATAATTTAAAAAATAATAAACTAATGTTGTTTACTGTCTATGTATTCAATCTTAAATAAATAAAAAAAAAAATAGTTCGGTGAAGCTGACATTTCCAGGTCGACGGCGTTTCTATTTCGAAAAAAAAAATCTCAATTAAAACTCCGATTTCGCCACGAGCGACACTCGCAAAAGTATTTTGAAAAAATTTAAATTTCATATTCGAGAATTTGCAAAAATCATACTTAATCCTGTACAATTTTCCCAATAAAGCGAAATATTTGACACATCACAGATACATGTATATATGAAGAAAAAAAATGAAGTACATACTGTCGTCTTTCAAAATAAAGTACATTTTTTTATCACAGAAAATAATAAATACTATCGAACAATTATATAAGATGGCAACATTTATTTATGCACCACGTTTACAAATAAAATTATATCAGTTTTATTTATATATGTATTTTGATATCTCTCAATTAAATGTATAAAATAAGTTTGGTGTGTTGAAAAGATTCTCTTATTATTTAATCATAATACCATTCTATAAGGGTACCAGAAAAAAAAAGTTTTTATTGAAGTGTCTGCGCTGTTGGCCTAAAAGACCTTGACCACATCTCTGACTTTGGTGGTGACCACCAAAACACTCAGCCCAAATGGCCACTGGTTCAAAAGTATCAAAGTGACCAAACCTTCAACTTGGACTTTTAATGTGCTTATAAAAATGACACAATTAAATTATATATAATTATAGGGCGTGTTTTATTTTTATCGATTCTATGATGTGTATTTAATTCCTAAAGATAAATTAAGATTGTTTAAGGTACGGAGAAAATAGCATATGTCAATTGGTTATTCTAGGAATACTTGCTTAACGCCAGAAAAATCTTTTCAACACCCCTGTACTAAAACAAAAACTTCATTTATATCTAAAAAATTCACAATATAATCTGTATCGCGGTGACTCTCAATTGTTAATTATTCGAAAAAATAAATTTATTAAGGACGACGCTGGATAAATATTTAAATTTTATACAAAAAAAAATCCAGTCCACACGATGCATAGGTTTTAAAACAATGACGTCATATAATTTCAGAGACAAATACATTTTCATTCACAATAAATACGTATGAAAACGATGGTGTCACTTGATGTTTCCTTTATCTCTTTCGTGTTCGTACGATATAACCGCATTCGCTGCTCGAGAAAGACCGAGATGGGTGATCATCCGTTTCCGTCATGTCTTTTAAAATACGTTTTTACAAGTTTTATAACGCATATTAAATTGCATTCTCTAACTGGTCATGTGAATAGATTTTTACTTCAACAAAAGACATTTTTAAACTAATAGATGATATAATATATTGGATAATTTCCTTTCTGGAAAAATCTATAATATTTGATAAAAAATAAAATCAAATATCTAAATTCGATACCAGATGACTAAATTATACAAAATCAATATATATATACACGTAAATACACAAATAATATTATAATACGTATTAATTTTTAGCAAGGAATGTAATATTCAAACCAATTTCATAATAAAAAAAAAATACTTAAAAAATCTTTGACTTTCTATATCATATATCAAATAATAATAATTTGTAAATATTAAATTCAAAATAGAAATAACTAAAGAATTGTGTATTTTCATTCGAGTTATATTATAATTTGACGAAACCGATTGTAAAAATGGTGAATCAATTATATCATAATTAATTATATATATCATAATCATTTATATAATAAAAAATATACGGAACCCTAAAGTGGGTTTCCAAAATTATATTAATAATAAATAAATATATGTTATTTAAATTTCGAGAACAGAATATGCAACACGTTTCGAAATGTGTAAGGGATCGTTAGTGTGTATTCCAAAAACAGTGCAATAAAAACTACGAAAACTAATGAAGTTCATATAATTGTTTTTATTGGTAATTTCGATTAAAAATACTCATTTTCAGTACAATTTGAACAACAGATATATGAAAATATGTAAGTAGTATTAAAAACACAGATTAACAAAAGAGTTCATATCAATGTCAACCACATAGTCGAATAGGTCATTCCCTTTCGACTCACAATTATTATTGTCGATATTACAAACCTTATTTAAAAGCCTTCTTAGTCGATAATTTCGTTTGGCAATTCTGACATCTTTGTATTATGTAACCCAGGTTAGGTCAGGTCAAGTAAAATAATACCTACCTTGGACCACATAATTTAATTTCCCAAGTCAAACATATACACAACCAAGATCCGGCATCACGAGCTGTTTATTGCACTGTTTCGTTCAAATATTTCTCCCTTCGAATAACATTAAAAAATCATATACGACTATGTACACGCGCTATAATTATATATTATGTAGGTACAACTTCTAAAAATTTTTCTTTTTTTTGAACACATTTTCAATAAGATATGGAAATATTTTCTTTTAAGTGTCCCAAGCAAACCCCCTTCATTATTATGGCACGAAAATAAAACAAAAAGTACGTATCTGCACCTCAAAATAACCTAAAAGTGTATCTTCCTACCGTGATCAGCGGTATCACATATCCGCCATCTTGACGTGTGAGAGAAATTCCAGAAAGTTCTTTACATTTTGAACCTGCCATGAAACGATTTCTATTGCTATACTCAGAGTATTTACAATGTAAATTTTACATATACTAGCTAGCCACGGTAGAAAAGTACGAGGTGAATCGACACAAACTTAATTTCCCCAATAATAGGCCTATATATTCACGAATATCTAAAAAGCAATTTACGTATATATAATATAAATTTTACAATTAAATACGAGATAAAATTATAAATTCGTTATCAACTAAATGATATTTTAAACGTGGTCGCGAAATTAACACTGCGTGGAATTTTAATACATATATATATTTCATTTCTAACAATTTATAATTAATATGGGATAATGTAATCAATTTTACTTAAAATTCATAATAAATTGTTTAAACAACGAAGATATTTAATATGTTTTAATTCTAAATTAAAATCAGTGTTCCAGTATTTTACTAATATGGCCAAAAAAAAATAATTGTAAGCAATAACATCACGCAACGTTAACCCCGCGTCCCGCACCCCTCGCCAACTATACTAAAACTAAATGTAACTAAGTGTTATGCACAGTTAAAAATATAAAATAGCACACTATTCATATAATATTTATGTCCATATATATATATGTACTCTTTATTAATATACTGGTCTTTCTGAGATCTGTTCGTCACCAATCCCTCACCGAATACTGCATCATTGATTTTATTTCATACCGATTTACCTTAATTGAATATGCTACTTACACAGCATACATAGAACATTTTTAAAAAATAATAGATACAAATTCTGGCAGATTTATGGACAGCACAGAATATAAAGCATGGAGTGTCGCCAGTGGTTCAAAATATTATTATCTATAATTTTTACATTGTTGTAATTATTTATTTTAAATTGGTAAACAAGGATGTTTTGATTAGTTTTTTAAGCATTATTCGCGACGTTTATTTTAGTTGGTAACACATAGCTTAAAAAAAAAAAAAAACACGCCTGTGTTATATTAATGGAGTCTAAGAGTAAAATAATGAGGTACAAGTAGCATATTTAATTAGCAATTTATACTCAAAGTCCATTCGATGCGCGTCCGTTAGTTCAACGAACACGTCTTGCTCCTTCTTTATTACCGTACTGCTAATTTACACTCGATGAATTGTGGATGGAAACCATTCTAGTTTAGTAAAAGTATATTATTCCCCATAAAAAAAAATATTGTGTTTTATAAAACCACGATGCAAATGAAACTTTTTTTTCAAATCGTAAGCATTTAACTGAAATTTTTCGAAATGTTATCTAGTTTAAGTTGTTAAAATCGCGTTTTGAATCTTAACTTATTAACTGAAAAATTCATCGGATACTTTTTCGTATTATTCTTAAATTTCCTCTCGTTGGTCAGCTTATTTAACTTTAACTTATCGTTGCCCATCATGATCATGTGAACAACAACATTTACATTAATACACGGATCAAAGCACAAAAATACCGCGGAGCACTTGGCTGCTCTGCCGAGCGCCATCAATTCACCCTTACTCCGCAAGCAACCGGTTGTAATGCGACATGCAATAAACGGTCGAAAAAATTTAAGGCCATGGAAAAAAGTTTAACTTTAAAAAACGACACAATATTCTATTAAAAAAATAAACTATTCAAGTTAAATACCGTTTCTTTTCTTTTCCTAAGATAAATTTCCTATTTTTACTGGCCATTTTAATTTACTTCTACAGCTGTTAAAAAATTGACATTTTAACTTTTATTTGCGAGTTTTTGCCAGGGTCTTGGAATGCTATATAGTGGATTTTATATTTTATCCATAATCTTATCTTATTTGGCTCTATATTGGTGTCGTTCTACGTAATATAGTTTGATTATCGTGCATAAGTGGATGTGAAATAATACAACGGCGCATGGATCCTGACTTGCTATAAAAACTCCCTGGAAAGTTCTAACAAGACCGCCACCATCTTGTTAGTTCATGATCCCCTGAAACTTGTGATACGAAATCATCTCGTCGATGACAGTAAATATCTACTAATAGATGGTTTGTTGGCCACAATAAAAAAGAGCTTTTAGTTGAAATCTATACTATAATAAAACTGTAACAAGTCGAAATCTGTACATTAA
>JACEII010000587.1:0-20877 GCA_014332785.1 Antheraea mylitta
TTTAATATACTTCAATTAGTAGATGCTTCTGCTTAACACCCAATGTTGGTTACTTCCAACTACTCTTGCTTTTACCGGGAGTCTTCACATACTTGCTGCAAGAGATTGAAGCCACTTTTGAATTGACGCAGCCTATTTAAGCAGAATATGCGCCCTTGATGTGACTAGATGGCTTGTCTGTGTAACTATGAAGTTACAGAGTAGCGATGCCTATAAGCATTAGGTCACTTCCTATACCACATGAGAAAACTTCCGACAACCACAAAAACAAGAAAACCTTGCTGCACCCTGTGAGATCGACCGTCCAGAAGCAATGTATGATCACACACGAGGGTACACCGATTAAACAGTCATACAGTTATCGGAACGATTTGCGTTCCTGCAAAAAATTCTATCATCCTATCTACTCCTAACCGTTATCGGTTATAACAAAACTGCTAAAAGACAACAGTCCATTTTTCCGAAATCCATTCCTCCGCATTTCACGTCCACGTAAATTTACTGACATATCCTAACTTGGCGATAGACGTACGTTCACACTGGGGACAGGTCACATCATTACTATATTATTGTATAGCTTTAGGTGGTCTGGCTTCCTAGTATGAACTACTCCTGCGCGCTGTTATCTACTATCCTTTATGATATGTGCAATCCCGCGAGGAGGTTTCAAATAACCCTTCGAAGGTTCATTATATAATTTGTGTGTCCTACGAGGAACCACAGACTAACGCTACGAGGGTTGCTTCCGTAATTCACGTGCACCGAATAATCCAACGAAATTTGATTAAAAATACGCGTGTTCCTGTGAGGAGACACTGAACAAACTGCGTATCGTTAAACGATTTGCGTGCATCTGCACTGCACAGAGGCATTAAATAGGCATGGAATCGCTCTGCGAGGCGAGGGATAGATACATGATTCGCGTGCCCCTGCATGGAGGCACCGAATAGCCCTGCGTGGGCTAGTTACATGATTCGCTTGCTCCTGCGCAGAGGCGGGCTAAGTGCTAGTTACTGCTAGTCATCAATCATCCGTGTGCTCCTGCGTGGAGGCACCGAGGAGCCACCGAACAGCCCTCCGAGGAGGCACCGAATAGCCCTGCGAGGGCTAGTTATATGCTTCGCGTGATCCTGTGCAGAGGCACTGAATAGCCCTGCGCGGGCTAATTACGTGATTAGTTTGCTCTTGCGCAGAGGCACTGAATAGCCCTGTGCGGACTAGTTACGTGATTAGTGTGCTCTTGCGCAGAGGCACTGAATAGCCCTGCGCGGGTTAGTTATGCGATTAGCGTGCTCTTGCGCAGAGGCACTGAATAGCCCTGCGCGGGCTATTTACGTGATTAGCATGTTCTTGCGCAGAGGCACCGTATAGCCCTGCGCGGACTAGTTATGTGATGCGCGTACTCCTGAGCAGACGCACTTGAGCAAGACGCACTGACTGAAAACCCTGCGCGGGCTTATTATGTGATTAACGTGTTCCTACGCGGAGACACTGACGAGCCCTCAGCGGGATCGTTTCATAATTTGAGTTAAATAGCAGTGATCCAGCACCAATACCCGTCGGAATAACCCTACGCAGGTTATTTATATAATCGACGTGATCTTGCACCGATACTCGTAATAATCATCCGACACTCGTAATAACCCTACGCGATATATTAGCCGTGATCCAGCACCAATAACCGTCGGAATAACCCTACGCAGGTTATTTACATAATCTCCGTGATCTTGCACAGATACTCGTAATAACCCTACGCGGGTTTAGCCGTGATCTGGCACCAATAACCATCGGAATAACCCTACGCAGGTTATTTATATAATCGCAGTGATCCTGCACTGATGTTCTCCTGTGCAAGGAAACTGAATAAGCCTGCCAACTCACTTTGACATTCCTGCGTGGAGACACTACGTGCTCGCTCGAGGAGAAACTTCTATCCGCGAACCCGAGGGGTCACGCTCTGAAGACAGGCCAGAGGTATTGAGATTCCACTAGCGTGCATAGTGCTCTCGAGCTCCTTCGTCTGATGATAGTTGGTAGCATTTTGCATACTTGATCATTACTATTGCTTTTCTCAATCCGACAACAATCAAAATCCATTATCAGCGACTACGAGCTAGTATCACCACAAGTAGAAGGAGAAGAGCTGCTAAAATAAATAAATAAACTGTCGTGGGTCTTACAGCTAATAAAAATTCATTAAAAACATTTAAGAGTAAAACAAGATAATATAATGCAGCATGGCTTCGCCGCAGGTATACCAAGTTCTGAATATTCAGTGAACATGGTTTCGAAATAATAATGCTTACCACTGCTGCTTGCAATTTGTAGAGGGTTGTACTTCAATATATCATATATTGGATATTTATATAACGATATATACTGCGGCGTACACATTTACCCCCCCCCCCCCTTTTTATTTAGGGGAAAGGTGTATTTTCAGTACCACTCGAGGTAACTACAGTTTAATGAAATTTTCACTAACACCACTTATTTCCACATTCGAAAAAAAATATACAATGTGAGATGTATGCATACACACAATAAACAACCCATATATTAGGCAATAAAAATGATGATAATATTTTATAAAAGAGCAGCACTTCATAAAATGACCTGAAATTTAAAATAAATTCGAAGGGGTAACCCTTCGCATAAAAACATATTAACACTAAATAAAATAGTCCGTTCTTAAAACAGACTTAGCTTGTACTCACGTGATCGAACTTGTACTCACGTGATAGTTTTTCAACGAAAGGTATCGTTATATTGTTCCTCAGTAACAGAAATAGGTTAATATGTAAGTAGCTACTTACGCGGTCTTACAATACTTTTTACCAATCCTTCCAGGAACATATTAGCACTCTTTCATATACTTGAAAAGCAGAAATACAATATTTTCTGGAAATATTAATCAAGACTATAAAATTAAAAAATAAAATATTTTCTGCAAATATTTTTCACTTTTGTGCAAGTATTTCACTTGCACGTTTGTTCTCGGCGGGGAACAAGACGCCAATGAAGTTGAAAGACGGCGTCGCTCTAAATACACCTCTCTGCCATGGTGGGGCGAGACACNTCACTTGCACGTTTGTTCTCGGCGGGGAACAAGACGCCAATGAAGTTCTCCGAGGTGGTCGTCTCAACCTACCCTGGTGTGGGCGGGTGAGGAAACTGAACAAGGCGTAGCCTTTTACAGTGGCTTTTCCTTTGCAGCCCGTGAAAATGGACCGATCCTTGGGGCGCACATTTGTGCTTTGACTGTGGTGCTGATTTCTTCGGGGTCATTAAGAGGCAGGTCAGGAATCATCTTGGAAGTAAAGGGCCACCAGTTCTTCATTAGGCTTCTTTCTTCGGGTCATGGGATCATGCTTGGTCGTTCTTCTCCGGAACATGGAATCTGATTATTTTATTTTTTTCTGGCGTCTATGCGTGGGAGGGTTGTTGGCGGGTGCCATCAGGCTTCCCGTCGCCGACTCCTCGACATTCATCTGGGCTTGGGTGACAGGCGCCCTCGCTTTTCCGGCACCACGTAATCGGGTGACAGTGCCTGCTCTCCGATTTCTTTGCTCCTTCTTGTATACCGGGCATGCAGCCCGGTTGTTGGAGGGGTGAGCCCCCCCACAGTTAACGCAGGTGGGCGGTTCATCTAGTGGGCGCTTACACTGATGCGCAAAGTGAGGGCCACCGCATCGCACGCATGCGACGGGACGGTGGCAGTTGTGGGAAGAGTGCCGAAACTGCTGGCACCGGTGGCATTGTGCCGGGCCTCTCTTCCCACGCCATCCTTCGATCTTTACATTCATGTAAGCGATCTCTGTAATCGTGTAGATTTTCGTGACATCTGGCGTTCTTTTTAGGGAACAGAAGAAGATGCTCCCCTGTCTTCTTCCTTTTCCCTTAATTTCCCGGACGCATTCCGGGTGCAGTCCTTTTTCCCGGAGAGCTTCGGTAATGTCGTCTGGGTTGGATTCTTCGGGTAGGCCGCGTATTGCGACCTTTAAGTTGCGTTCGGATGGGGGTGAGTATGTGAACCAGCTCACCCCCTCATCTCGCTCTAGATCTGTGAGATATTCGATGACGATATGGTTCTCCTTGTTGTCCGTCGGGACGAATCGAATTCCCTTCCCGTATGGGTAGGCGTTCGGTGCGCGTTCTAAAGTGGCTGCCAACTTCTTGAAGTGTTCTGCCCATCTGGGCAGGTGCTCCACTACAATCGGCGGGAAACGCAGTCTGTGCGTCGTGTCCATGGTCTCATCCGGCGATTCACTTGCTCGTCGGCGTGGCGCTGTAAGCGGGCTTCTTTCCGTCGAACTTTCTTGCTCGACTGCAGTTATTGGGCTGCTGTGGGCGGGAGGTGCGGGGGCGGACCACCTCACGCCTTCTTCTTTCTCCATCTTCCGGAGATAATCGCGGATGATAAGGTCATCTTCTTGGCTGGTAGGAAGGAAGTTAATTACTCCCTTCACTACTTTAGCAGGCGGTCTAGGCACCTTCAACAGTTCTGCCAGTTGTTGAAAATGCTTTCTCCATTGAGGTAGGTGTTCAACAGTGATGGTTGGGAATCTAATGTTGTTAGGTGCTCTACCAACGGTAACGCTCTTTGCGGGTACCGTGTGTTCAGGCGGCTTCTGCTGTGGGGCTGCTATCGCAGCGTAAGAAGCTTTCGTAGCGGTAACGCCTTTTTGGGGTTCCGCACGCAGTAATTTTGGCTTCTGTGGTGGCGCTGTAGTCGCTTTGCATACGGCGGGCATCTTGTCGTCTCTGTCTAGAGACGTTTGCGTCACTTTCTCCTCCCGGGGTTTGTCTAACTCGTGGCGCGCAGCGCTTACTAGGCTGTTAATCACGCCGGCCCGGTGCGCGGAATCTCAGGGAGTTTCATTCCTAATGTGGCTGTCTTCACGGCAATCGTGTCGTAAAAATCGGGTTCATAGTTCTCTGCTTCATCCTTGACAAGCCGCAAATACAGCGCTATCCATCGCTTCATCTTCTCCGATGGCGTCCCGATTACCATTAATCGGGCGAAAGCGACACTGTCGCTCTCGTACAGCTCCATCGTTGAAGGTTCTACGACGGGCAGCGGCTGCAGCGGCTCATCATCAGATTCAGAATCAATCTGGGGCTCACTGGGGCAGACTTCAGTGGTCGTAGCGGAGGTCTTCGTTATGCCGGAATCATCGGAGTCCGTAGGCAAGCTGGTGGTTTGTTGATGTTGGTCAACGATGGCTTCTTGAGGGGCCTTAGGAAGGCCCTTCTTGGGTCGTCGACTCGACACAGTCGACGTGGCGGCAGTGTTGCGGCGCATCGTCGCGCAGGACAAGCGGTGTCGCGGTGATCTTGTGGTTGTCCTCGTGCGCACTTGACGACGGAGCACTCCCCAATGAAGTTGAAAGACGGCGTCGCTCTAAATACACCTCTCTGCCATGGTGGGGCGAGACACGTGTAAGGTATTTGACCGGAAGTTAGTGATATTTACTGTCAAAAGTGGGCATGCTGGCGGGAAACGGAAGTGCCTATCTCATAAGTAAGCTTCGAATAAGGTCAAGTCAAATTAATAATTAGTTTGTGTTCAGACGTATGTCTTTGCATGTGTCACACAAATATACATATAGTATAGCCAAAGATAGGTACACATTGATTAAGAAATAGACACTCTGATTAAAGTATGAATTTATTAGATACTTTTAATAAATAAGAACAAGGCATGTAAAATTAAAGGGTTATTATTGATTTAAGCTAAGAGACACGTAAGTTTATTAGGACGGGGAATAAAAGTTGGGAGGACACATTAAATAGAGAATTTGTTTCTCGAACAATTAAAGAATATAATTATGATCATAACATTATGGAGAATTGCAGTCTAGGCCGCATTCGCAGAGAGAATGGTTCCCAATCTTTAATCTAGCTAAATGCACTGGTGTACAAGTATGACCTAAACGTTGTTTTTTTTTAACATTATTTTTGGCAATCAATCTTTCAGATTATTACTGCCATTGTCACGTAGTCAATAATATTATAAGATGATAGATCCCTTGTTAGAACCTTCCAGGGAGTTTTTGTGACATCTCATAATTTCATGCTCCGTGGTATTATTTTCCATTCACTTCACTTATGCACAATAAACTAACTATATTACGTAAAACACGACCAAATTTACACAATATAGAGTCAAAGAACCAAAGATTATGAATAAAATATAAAACCACTACATGACAGACTAAAATCCCGCTAAAAACATTTCCCACTGTTAATGATTTTTATAACATTGACGTTCGCAGGCCTGTAAATGGTTTTTTGTTGCTTATTTTTTCGTATCATTTTTTGTCAATAGTGTTGTTGGCCTTCCTATAATTAAATAAATAACAGCATGCACTTGATTTCCTTTAAGCAGTCACCAAGATGTATAGGTTTTTGTAACCAACTTCATATAGGACCATGGTCCAAATGTAGGGTGGATATAAGATGTTACTCTTGAAAATTAATTACAAACTAACATATTGTACCATTGTTATACATTACTTTGGAGAAGCATTTGCCAGTATCAATTATTCTTTTAATAACAAACTAGTATTTTTTATAAGCCATCACCAAAACTCATAGGTACTTGTAACCAACTTCAAATAGGACAGTGGTCTTATTATGGCCCACTTAATTATAGTTTAATGATATATTTAGAATTGGAGTTTAGACATAGGGCACAAAAATTGTGTTCAATTGGTCCACGACTACCATACACGGTGTAACATCTGATATAGTGGAACGTCAGTAACCAGGCAGAGAGGTGGAGTAGTAGGTGGTAGAGCCCCGCTGAAGCTATTTTTGGTTTCAGCATGAATGGGTCGGCTCCTCCGGGGTAGTACCACCCCTCTCACAGATAACCGACGTGAAATAACAGTGCTTACATTGTTGTGTTTCGTTCGGTCAGTGAGAGAGCCGGAGGCCCACGTCCCTTCCTCTTTCCGTCTTTCCCTTTCCTTCCCCTCCCCCTTCTCCCATATTCAGGCTGGCAACGCACTTGCGACGTCCCTGATGTCGCTAGTGTCTATGGACGGTGGTCATCACTTAACATCACGTGACCCACCAGTTCGTTTGCCTCCTTTGATATAATAAAAAAAAAAAGAGTATCTGTATCATAGTGGTTCACATAGTTAACACCACACTGACTCTATTACAGCTTCATTACATTTTATCACTACACTATATATTTTTTTATCACTATACACAAGTATATAATAGTATAAACACCCGAATGAGTCACAAGCATTTCGGTAACAGCCCAAGCTGAGGTGTTTCGTGCACCCTTGAGTATGTTAACTAAACAAAATCAGCTGAGTGCCTCAAGCGCTCGCCTTAGTAGTCCGGTGAAGCTGTAAAGGCCAGTAAGGCCAATAGCGTAGTCAGTTCGAAAAAAGAAAAAAAACAGTCACAAGCACTATACACATGGTTACAAGCACACTGACCCTATTACAGTATCGATATCAGCCAGTGTATGTTTGCTAATAGGTTTGCAAGGTGGCATGACACTGACGACTTCCGGCGTATTGTATATCTTCTCATTTATATGTATATATATAGAAAAACAGCTTTAGGTTAAAAAAAATCCAATCTCCAGAAGAAATGGCTTACATAATATTACATGAAATTAGACATATTTGACATAAATTGTTGGAGAATTGTTAACTTACATTTTTTTTTATAGTATAGCTTAGCATAAAAATGTCTTCACTTTTAATTTAATCTAATATGTACTACACCAGTTGTATTTACTTAAAAAACTACATCATAGCCAATGATTAAAGTAGTATTTACAGTGATTGTAAACCTAATAAATAAACAAATAAGATATGATTACCATGACAATGTTGGTGATGAGGTCATCGGGGTCGAAGGAGATCTCATCGGGTGCGGCCGCCTGGTAGTCGTACAGCGCTCTGGCGGTGTACCCCTCCTCGCCCACCTCGCACCCGTCCCCTTCGCCGTCCCCCTCCTCCTCCCCCTCCCAGCCCACAGGGGACACAACGATAGTCGGTTGCCGACACATCTGTGAAAATGACCTTGTTGACCCTTACGTTGTTGCGTGGTCACTGGGGACTGTATCTACCGTGCCCCCACTAAGTCTAGTAATCAATCAAATCTATCCTTTTCTCGAAGCAGTTCAGGCCATTTTCGACCCCCTATAACTTCGTTGTGGATAAAATTAGAAGTGTGAATTTTCAGTATCCAAGCAGATCTTTTACAAACACGATATATTTAAAATTTCATTCCATTTGAATGCTGGGAACGATGGCAATAGCCAGGTGGATATAAATAAAAGACCTACAACCAGACTATAAATTTATGTCAATGTTTTTTATATTCACACCTTAATGTCTAAAAATTTCGTTGTTATTAATTATATTAGAAAAACACAATGAAATGTGTCATAAGAATACTGAAAAAAAACCTCCAGATATAAGTCATGTCAAAACCGATTTTTTTTTGTCATATAGGAGGCAAAGGAACATGCGGGTCGCCTGTTGTTAAGCGATCACCGCCGTCCATAGACACTAGCAACCCCATAGGAGTGAAAAGTACGTTGCCAGCCTGTGTTTGGGGGAATGGAGAGAAAGGGAGAGGAGAGAGGAGGGGTGGGGAGATGGGTCTCCGGCACTCTCGCTGACCGAACGAAACGCAACAATGCAAGCACTGTTACTTTTATCAATCCTAAACATGGTCGCGTTATTCATTTTTTCCTTTTTAAAGGGCTTTTTCTTGCTTTATAAGTTACTGTATGATATTATTCCTATATAGATAGAAAAAAAAGTCTATATTTTATAATGTCAGAGATCAATTCACTGGATTAAATCGATGTTTAATATCGATTAAAATTATTAATATCTTTGTAGGTAATATGATTATTCGATTTACGGTGTCAGATCGCTATCCCTAACTTGACACTTTTAGACATTTGTCAATGTCATTTTCGTTTATCAATCAATGACGCATTGTAGGGCTTCGCCCTGATTACAAGTTGTTTATTGATAGATAGAACAAATCTAACCTTTGCCAAAATACTAATTTCGGTTTAATTTACATATTGTTATGACTAGCAATAATACAGTGTTTGAAGTATTATCTTGATGATAAAGTCTCAACAGTGTGTAATATTTCTAAGTGAGTTGTTACTGCAAAGCCGGTTCTCTAAAGGTTTGGTATCAGTTTTAGTGGTTTTTTTTATACATTACTGAAAATAATAAAGTATTCAGCATTTTAAATATTTAATAGAACAACATAATGTGATGTAAACTATTTAGTTGTAAATGTTTTAGAAAGTAGTCGTGCTCTTTTTATTGATAACGTTATGTCAAGATATAAATAGATTAGGTACTCAGTCTCTTATAATGAAAAGTGACTCGTATGTATCAAACACAAAGGGTGAACTCACGATTTCACTTTATTATATCAAGTGGATTAATTTTATTTTATTCATAGTTAGGTGTTTTGGAATTATCCTCAGTAGAAAGTTGCAATACATGTCTAATTTCAAATTAAATAATAGTTTTATAAACAGTAGTGTCTGTGTTGTTCTGATGTCAATAACTAATCATGTTGCTGTAAAGTTTCAATAAATTTCTTACAATCTTTATGATTCATAATATTAATAGATTATTAATGTTATTAAATTGCACAGTATGTTGGTACCACTGTGTGAATTTTTTTAATGTAATCTGCAACCAAAATTGTATAAGTTTACATGGTATGAGTCAACCATGATTATCTAAACTTTGAATATGATAGCAAATCCATTCTATAATGAAGTAAGGTCTAAAGTGACAATATAAACAATAATAACCAAATTATGTGAAGCACATGATATATAAAAAGATGCACTTTTAATATAAAACTTATACTAAATCTAAAACTAAAAGGAGTTTGCAGCTCGAGGCATGAAACTATATTTAATAGTACAATAAAACTAAACCTATAAAAATCTAAGACTTAACCTAAGAGATGTGATTACTATTTGAAGTCTGAACAAATTGTGTCCTCGAATTGGGCTTCAATATATGGGGTGGTTCCCCAGATATCACAGTAGTAATAGGTCCCCAAATTTGTGTAATGTCGCCTTGTGCTGCAGGTGGCCCATGTATCTTGATTGTTATACATAAACATTACTTATATTGCAACTTGGCTGTTTCTGTGTAGTGTGAGGTATAAAGTGAAAATACTCTAGTTGATGCTGTTAAAGAATATATAATGAAAAATAGAATAAACTACATATGTCTAGATGTGGAAAGCGTCAACAAATGTGGCTGCCCCAGCACCAGCCGAGGCAGATGACTGGGAGACAGATCCCGATTATGTGAATGATGTTACTGAACATGAGCAACGATGGGGGCCTGGAGGAAGAAATGTTGAAGCTATTGAGTAAGTTGTTTGCCTTCTATTTCATTTAAGTCTTGTATTTCTTAGGCATATACTAGACTAAAAATATTTTGTCTATTGCAGAGTGTGTCAAAATTATTATTTATATCCTGTTCTTGTTGTACTCTATCTATTAATAACATTCTTACTATTTATGTTAGAGGCTACCAGAGATAAAGCGATACTGTAGACATATTTATCTTATACAATGCCTAAAAAAGTATGTTCCTCATATTATGTTCGAAAAAATAAGATAATTATTTTACTAGAAGAAAGTATTATCAAATTGTAGGTTTTAATCTACAATGTTAATAGTATCAAACGAAGATTAAAATAGTCTACATTTACCCTGTAAAATGATTACAAAATCAATCTTTACTTTAAATTCAGTGTATTTTGTTTAAAAGTTTTATTTTTCATTAGCATATTTTTTCCAGAATTCCATTCCATTATAAATTTAAGTCCCATATAAAGTAGTATATATAATACTTTAGGGTTCCTAATTGTTTAGGCGATTTAGTAAGAAATGGGAAAGAATTAAAAAATGATAATATATAATTTTTAACAGTATGGCCAAATTTCGGGAGGAAGTGTTTGAAGCAGATAAAATGGCAAAACAGAAACAGTATGAAGAGGGACCGAAACCATCGTATGGGTATGTTAAAATGGATCACGATAAACGAAGAATATCAACCATATTGTCATTATAACCGTCAATATCACTATAAATTTTGTATAGTTTATGCTTTTATACATATACTACTAGCTCTTGCCTGTGACTTTGTTTACCTATAAGGTGAAAATATTTTTAAATAATACATTAGTTTACCCCGATTTCGTAATATTGTTCATTGGTGCTCCGCTCCTATTGGTCTTAGTGTGATGATGTATAGCCTTCCTCGATAAATGAGTTATTTAACACAGAAAGGATATTTCAAAGCGAATTTGTGGTTTCTGAGATTAGTGCGTATAACCAAACAAACTCTTCAGCTTTATAAAAGTATAGATAGGGAGCATTTTTTACCTTTGAAATGTCTGTTGGTTGGCCCTTTGCTTAGTGAAATTACTGCATTACACTTTAATAAAGTATTGTAGGTGGTAGAGCCACTCTGAAGCCATCATTGGTTTCAGCATGAATGGGTCGGCTCGTCCGGGGTAGCACAACCCTCTCACAGAAAACCGACGTGAAGTAACAGTGCTTTCATTGTTGCGTTTCGTTCGGTTAGTGAGAACGTCGGAGACCCATCTCCCCTGCCCTCTCCTTTCCCCTCTCCCTTTATCTCCATACCCCCAAACACAGGCTGGCAACGCACTTGCGACTCGTCTGGGGTTGCTAGTGTCTATGGACGGCGGTGATCTCTTAACAACAGGTGACCCACATGTTGTCTCATATATGATATAAAAAAAAGAGTAATAAGGATGTGATCAAATTGTAATCAATTTCAAATTGGTGATTTTTTCAATCAATTTGTCCATTAGTTATGTTATGCGTAAGGTGTATCTTAGTAGAATTACAAAGAGTATACCTACTTAAATATCTTGCTCTCTTAATAGGAAGAACCAAAAGAAGATTACTTGTCTATGTTCATAATTGGTTTTAAAAAGTTATACTTATAGACTGAAAGCTCTGGATTCCAGTGTCTTGAATATTTCTGTATAAAGATTTCATTACTTTCTGCCAAATTTCAAAGGAAATAAAATATATATATAATGTTTTTTAAATTTCTTGGTTTTAAAGTCTAACAAATCTGTCTTTATGTATGTGTAGTAACAATGCGTACTCGGTGAAAGTAATCATTATATTGTTACTATTTTAAGAACGGAACCATAATTTACAGTTATGGTGGGAAGTTCGGTGTCCAAGCTGACCGCATGGACAAGTCAGCTGTGGGACATGACTATGTTGGAAAAACAGAAAAACATGTCTCCCAAAAAGATTATGCTCAAGGTATATATATATGTTACTATAGATATTCTAGACTATAGCATGGATATTGATATATTTTGCAGATAAAAGGAAAGCAAGGAATCAATTTTTTACCATAATGACATTTATTTTTGCTACTATATGCTGTTGTATGTAGAATGTGTTGTGACAGTACTGTGACTTAAGATGTCTGACCCAGTCCTGGAGGATTATTGTCCTATTTGAGTTTGGTTATAGAGAGTTATAACTACAGTTTATCATCATTTATTAATTCATACAGGGTGGATCAATATGTGAACGATGGAGATGTCTGGAAGTGAGGCCTCTCTCTATGCATCCACCAAAAACGAATGTAACCTCATATGTTTACTACGTTGTAATCATATTTAAAAAAAAAATGTATTATAAAAAGATAAACCAGATCGAGTTTCATGCCAGTTCTTCTTGATAACTGGATTGTATTCCGAACTGGTGGTAGTTTTGATGTTCATAAGTGTCCTTTCAGGGCTTAAATTGTATGAAGAGTATTTTGATTTTGATTTTATCTATAGCCACGTAGTACGATATTAGAAAATATATATATATTAATTGTATTTAATAAGAAAATTTTGTTTCTTTTAAATTCTGCACTTCATTTTAGATAAGTGTAAGAACAATCCAGTCAAAACTGAAAAAGGTTAATAAGGAGATATTTAAATGAATAACTACTGATTCTAAACAGTGGAGTATCAAAGTCAGTCACTATGACTTTTTTTATTGTGTTTGTTATTTCAGGGCTCGTTGATTAAAAGCCGCTTACTGCTCATACCTCAGACACTAATGTTCTTTTAGTATTTAGTATATAGAAATGTTTTTTTTTAATTAGTGCTCCTTGAATGTCGAATTGCTACATTGTAAATTTATGTATTAGGTTTCGGTGGAAAATTCGGCGTTCAAAGTGATCGTATGGACAAGTCCGCTGTTGGGCACGACTATGTGGGCAAAGTGGAGAAACATGTCTCCCAAACTGACTACGCTCAGGGCTTCGGAGGGAAGTACGGAGTACAGACAGATAGAGTGGACAAGGTACGAGATATTAACTATTATGTTAATGGTGTATGTTGTTGGTATAAAATAAGTGGCATCTTAGAATTCATGGTCTATGGTATTATTTTCCACTTACTTAATTTGTGCACAATAACCAACTTTATCATGTAAGAATGTCACCAATATTACAAAATATTTTTTATTTTTTTCGAAATGACCACGCTATTGACCCAGTAAGGTTTTAACAGTTTCACCGGACTACTAAGGCGAGCGCTTAAGGCACTCAGCCGATTTTATTTTGGCAACCAGCTCAAGGGTGCACCGCACACCTCGGCTTGGCTGTTGCCTGTTGCATGCAAAATCGCGACCTATCTTAGCTAACCTAGCTAACTATTCATATATGTATGAGTTGTTGAAACGTGTATGTGTACCAAACATACACGCCTCAACAACTCCTCCATATATTTATTATCGGAAATTTTCAGTTCCATAAGGGAAAAAAAAGTAAACCCTTCTACTTTAATGTGTAAGCGTGTAGGCGTGCACGCGTGTGGGGGTGATCGTGTAGTGTTGTAGCAGTGATGTATGGGTGTGTCACCGTATCGCGCAAGCAACGCACCCAAGGGCTCCCTACCGAGAGATCGAACCTAGGCTTGAGCCGCCGCCGTGGGAGGCTTAATCGGCTATTACAAAATATATATATATATTTTATTGAAGCACGACAAAGTGACTGCACTATGCCTGATGGTAAGCATAGTACAATACAAGAACAGTGGCGACCACCGCGAGACAGATCATCCATCGTCGGTCGCCGCTGTCATGGCGGCCATAATGACGAAAGTCACCCGGTACTGGATATGCACAGGCTGATCCCGAAACGCGACGCGCAAAAGCGAGTCACTATGACTGGCTATTTCGCCATTTACATGGTGGTTGCGACCCAGTCGGGCTGTAAAACCCTACCACCCCACTATCGCCATTGCCTCGTTCGTTGATCAGCAGGGTGCACCACGTGCAGGTGAGGTTGGCTTGGGTGTCTCAAGTCTTAAGATTTTACTTGAAACCCCTTACACCCCAAATAATATAGAATCAAATAACACAAGATTATCATTTAGATATAAAAGTCACTACATGATAGACTAAAATCCAGTCAAAAACTGATATACGAATTGTTAAAGAGTGCGGCTGGATGGGAACACAAGGAGCAAGTAGAAAAGCATCCTTCGCAGAAGGACTACTCGGTTGGTTTTGGTGGGAAGTTTGGTGTTCAGGCTGACAGGCAGGATGCCTCCGCTGTGGGCTGGGACCATAAAGAAGACACTCATCATCACGACTCTCAAAAAGGTAAGCAGAGCTTTAAGAATTATTTACACACCACATATCATTGAACTGTAACTTTAGCATCATACGCTCCATAGGAATTCTATTATATAACACCATCAGTCCCATCGGACGTTGTCCTGCCTTGATAATGAAAATAATCCTAAAAGCCAACCGCAGTGCCATCTGAAGGGTCCAATTGTCAATCCAAACCATTGTTGAATCCACTTGAATATACATAAAAAAATCATCAAAATCTATCCAGCCGTTTAGAAGGAATTCAGTCATATACACACAGATGAAAGAATCATATATATAAAGTTAGGGTTCTTGAAGATTCATCCCCTATAGGGCTTAACCAGAGGTATGACCATGCATACTTTATGCGATTCAGAGAAACTGTAAGACAATCAACAACAATTTTTTTAATCATCCCTTATAAGGCTTAGATAGAGAAATATGGACAAAGGTTCATTATATATCGTAAATGAGAACCAAAATGGTTATCAATGATATTGGAGTTAAAGAGAGAGATATACAGATGGGTTTCTTATATATAATATGAGCGAAAACGAAATAAACGATTGTTGAAAATTCATCCCCCGGGAGAGGTAAATAGAGAAATGAAAAGAGGAATTGTTCCTGGAACTTTGTTAATGAGAAATAACACCTAATGAAAATATATACACGATACTTTAAATACAAATATAGTTTGACATCTATATGTATAGATAAAAATGGCAGATTTCCTTAACGACTTTACCGTTTTGACTAGACTTATTGGTAGGTACAATAACTTACAGAATATAATCTTGACTATATATAATTAGGTCTGACCAGAAATGATAAGATTTGATAGGGGTAATTTATAATCGGTAGAAGGGTCACAGGGGTTAAGTTGTAATGTATAGAGTTATTGGAAAAAAATAAAATAAAACGAAGTTGCGGGCATGAGGTAGTATAGAATACGTTATTCGCAGACTACGCGATCGGTTTTGGTGGAAAGTATGGCGTACAGACGGACAGACAGGACGCGTCCGCGGTGGGGTGGGACCATCAGGAGAAAGCCGCGGCGCATGCTAGTCAAATCGATCATAAAAAGGTATGTTGGATTTCATTTATATGTACATGTGTTACTCTGGTCATCGAAATTCGACACTTATGGTCGATTATAATTATATATATTATTATCAAAGGATATAAAAAATGTAATTGGCCTTTAACTAGGTTACTGTTTCGTTATTTCATTAATGTTAGTTGTGAGTTTTCGTAAATAAAATTAGAATTAAATAGAAAAAATTGTGCCGTCACGGGATGCCTGGCAATTATGAAACACATGTGGAACGTAGTGAACAACACTGTATACACTCATCGAGCTCCGTGCGGCAAAAGAGGTTGCGCGTGGCATCGCGTCGCCACGTCAACAGTCAGGCTTACCCTCACCTATAAAAATGTTTCACGTCAAAAAAATATATTATGGATGTGAAACATGTATAGCAGCGGGTCAGACCGTTTATTGCCGTGGCGACGCATTGCCACGCTATATGTTTTTGAATTTTTATATATTTGATGAATATAAATATTTATTAAATAAACAAGCAACTCTTTCCTGAAAAAAAAACTTTTTTTTTTTGATTGTGCTATATTTATTACGTGTCGTAAGCTATCCTCATATGCCTACTGTCCGTACAAAGGAATTTCATTGTTCTAAAAAGATGCTGAATCCCCTTGTTAGAACTTTCCAGGCAGTTTTTCTGGCATCTCAGAATTCATGCTTCGTAGAGTTATTTTCAATCTATTTCACTTGTGCACAGTAATCGAACGTATATACGTAAAATGTTACCAATATGACAAAATATATAAACATATAAAACAAGATTATGAAAAAAATATAAAAAACTATGACGGGTTAAAATCCCTCCAAAAACTGCCGCTAAATTTATCTCGATATACTTAAAGGGTTTCGGCGGGAAATTCGGTATCGAAACTGATCGCGTCGATAAATCGGCACACGCCTTTGATGAGGTGGAGAAAGTAGGCACTAACTACACTAAACAGAAGCCGGATATAGGGGGCGCTAAACCCTCATCGATACGAGCCAAGTTCGAAAATATGGCCAAGGAGAAGGAACAGGTAATCTTAATCCATACATACAATAAGAACTTAAATCTAACGCAGTTTTTCCCAAATTTTTTATGACATGTCCCACCTTAACATTTCTAAAATTTTGGGCGCCCCTCCTATACATAATTTTTAAGCTTTTTTCATCACCATGAAAATCACTATGAAATTGTTATCAAAACATCTTAAGTTAAATTTCAAAACATATAATTAAAAAATTACTTGACGACTCCAATTACCCAGTTGATATCTTGGTAACGGCAAACGAAATTATACCTAATATTTATTTACAGCATTTTTTTAAGAATCTGCCTTTTTTATAAAATTTGTTACCGATATTGCATTTGATTAGTCCAAAGCGAAAGGGTTAAAGTTGTGTCGAGTACATTTTTAAATTTCCCCCCTGTGGGGTGTGGGTCCCACGTTGGGAAACACTGATCTAACGTGTATGTACATTTTAGATCTTTGTAGCAAAATATTTTTTGCACGTGTCTAGCAATAAGATAAATTTTAATCAATTTTATAAATGTCTCTCGGCTACAGTACTGCGTTTATGATAAAACGTCACCAACAAAATCATAAAAACATATCATCGAGTTAGTCTTTGTTTCATTGAAATCGACTAAAGTACAAGAGAAAAGTAGATAAGTAAATGGAGTTAATACATTCAGATTACTTTATTAATTGCTATTTCTCTACATAAGGTTCCACGTGGACGAAGTTGCAGGCACAGCTAGTTTGCAATAAACATCCAGTGTCATGGTGTTTGTCCATGATGAATTCCGAAACTACTCAACTGACCTTCATGAAACGTTTATGTATTATTTGGTCCAACTTGAGAGATATAATAATGTATATCTATCTAATACCTTTAAACAAGCAATTTTTGTATATTTTCATATTTGTATATATTCAGGATCTTGGAAACGGCGTCATCTATTGCCGTGAAACTTAGTATGTAGATAGTTTCGGGGACGATAAATCGATCTAGCTAGATTTTATTCATAGAAAACTTTTTTAACTGAGTTTTCAGGCAATGAAAAAATATAGCTAGAATATAAAAGTAAATTTCGCCGACGCTGTAAACACAAAAATAGCTCAGATGGAAATCGGTTGCTTCGAAAATCCGTGTAACCCCAGTTCGAATCCGAATGACAGGAAGAGAGAGATATATTTTTTTTATAAGGCAAACCTAACACTTTTCTTAAAAATGTTTTTTAAAGAACCAAGCTAGGCTCGGGTGCCCAGGTACTTTCTAAATTGCCTCAGTGTTGTTTAATTACAAATTAAATGATTGTCAATGATGAATATTGATATTAATTGTAAGTCTCATCAGTCTCCAATAGATGGCACTTTAAATTATTATGTTGAGAGAACAGTGTAGGATTAACTGTTATAGATATATCATAGATGGAGCCATGTTTAATTTTTAGTTTCTTTTTCAACTCCAGATTATTTTATAGTACACATGTTTTATTGAATTTAACTTGTAATAACTGAAACAGCAACGTATGGTCGGCTCTGCTAGCAATATATATACACCAACATCTATATTGGTATATGTAGATATTCTATAATAATGCTTCGGTTATATCTTGTAGGAGGCTTTGCGTTCAGTGCAAAAAATCAGGCAACAGAGGGAACAAATCGACAAAGATCTCTCAAAGAAGGTATTTATGACATTATTTGGATTTCTTAAGTCACATATCAACCTATAACTTAGTTCAATTGAACTAAAAAAAAAGGATGGATGTGTATATTATACTTTACTAGAATGTATTAAAATTTAACTCGGCTCGCAATAGGAGTTCATTGGTAAAAATTGTCACATTAGATAAAAACGTCACCCTCTTCTGTCTCGCTCTCTATATGTGTGTCTTCGCTTGAATGTTTTGTTATATATTATTGTAGATAACAGACAGGAGAGAGAGAGAGTCCCATGCAAGGGTTATAAAATTTGTTACTTATGTGGAGTACAAATATAAACAATCTAAATCTCCTTATAGAATTACATTCAGTATTAGAGAAAAAGCGTTTCTCACCCTGTATATTTTTTTTTATAAAATAATATATCAAAAAGATTAAGTCGACAGGTATATATATCAGGTCATGCATAAAATCATACCTTTATTAAGTTAATTTAAAATAAAATAATTTACTAAAACAGTCATAGATTGAAATATCTCTTTAAAACATTTCATTTGAAACCGTATGTTAAGGGGAAAATAAATTTTCCTCAGAAAAATGTTATGCTCATTCAACCATATCATAAAAGTTTAAACAATTAGAACAGAAAAAGGGTGTGTATTTGATTTTATGAATACATCTTAGGAGAAAGACCGTGTACACGAAGAAGAACAAAGCCCGTCTGAACCTGAACCGGTGAAGCAGGTGGTAAAACAAGCAGTCACTCCGGTTGTTGAGACGACAATAGATCCTCAAGAGCAGGTCACGAGGACTGCAGCACCGGTTCTGGTCACAAGGGATGAGCTCAAGGAGGAAGTCCATGAAGAACCAAAGAACTTGCCGGATGTCACTCTCGTCGGGGATCCCAAAGATGATAAAGAAGAGGTATTATTTGTTTGTTCTTATAGTATGTTTTCTGTTTTGATTCCAGACCAAGATGTATGATTAATATTAATAGACTACGAATAAAACTAAAATGAACACGCGTTTAACACGAGTTTCACTAAACAGTGTGCAATTTTAAACCTTATTGAACACAACTACTTATTACATAAGCATGTCTAAGCGGTCTCTAACAATCTAGACATCAATCTATATGAAATTAGATGTTCATCAATTATTTTTATTTATTTAAGGTAAAATTGCTTATTTTTTTTTTTTAAACTTTATTTTTGGCAATCAATCATTCAGATTATTACTGCCATTGTCGAGTAATCAATAATATTACAAGCGTCGTACGATCATTACAATATCAAGCGTCGTGTCAATCAATATTCTAACAAGATGGTGGATCTCTTGTTAGAACCCTCCAGGGAGTTTTTGTGGCACCTCAGAATTTCATGCTCCGTGGTATTATTTTCTATTCACTTCACTTATGCACAATAAACTAACCATATTACATAAAACACCACCAACTTTACACAATATAGAGTCAAGAAACACAAGATTATGAATAAAATATAAAATCCACTACATGACAGACTGAAATCCCGCCAAAAACTCAAATTGCTTATTATTATTGTAACATTTTGGTTAAAAGAAAATGACGTAGTTATGTAAATAAGTAATAAACAAGTCGAATATATTATGTTAAAGTGCGTAAAGTGGAACAACAATATAATGTCAGATTAGTAAAATAATACATTAAACTTTTTTTTTTAAACGAGTGGTCACAGCGTATTTAACTTGTTTGTAATAATACGAAATATGTTTATTTTATTTCAATAATTGTAACTTATTGATTGATTGAGTAATTTAGTATCTTTTTATATGTAAAAGTATGATGTTATTATTAAGAATAGTTCAAGGAAATACTAATATCTCGGACATATTAATATGTTCTATGAGCAAATGTTGAAATTTTAAACTAAATCGATTCTTTTCTTACAAAATTTATTCATATACCTAAGTGAAATTGAAATATCTGTTTTTTTTTTTTTATTTCGAACTGACTACACTATTGGCTTTATTAAGCCTTTACAGCTTCACCGGACTACTTTTGTTGTTTGTCCGAGCTAATTACCAAAGTGGATAAATTTTGTAGTGGTAGAGCCACGCTGAAACTATTATTGGTTTCAGCCTGAATGTGTTGGCTCGTCCGGGGTAGCACCACCCGACACACGTAACAGTGCTTTCATTGTTGCGTTTCGTTCGGTTAGTGAGAACGCCGGAGACCCATCTCCCCTCTCCTCTCCTTTCCCCTCTCCCTTTCTCTCCATACCCCCAAACACAGGCTGGCAACGCACTTGCGACTCCTCTGGGGTTGCTAGTGTCTATGGACGGCGGTGATCGCTTAACAACAGGTGACCCGCATGTTCGTTAGCCTCCTATATGACAAAAAAAAAATCAGTTTTGACATGACTTATATCTGGAGGTTTTTTCTCAGTATTCTTATG
>JACEII010000588.1:2715-20444 GCA_014332785.1 Antheraea mylitta
TCAGCAGGGCCGGATATTGTCGAGGAATTAGAGCTATTGTGGCAAGCGACTTCAATTTCTGGAGGGCAAAGGGCCAGGATCTACCACAAACATAATGTTTTTTTTTTGTAAATACAATAAAAAGAATTTAATTAAAAAATAAGTCGATGACAAGACAAATAGTTTTAGAAACACTAAAATGTAGTATTTCATACTTACGTATAGTGTTTTTCCATATAATATATCAATATCTATAATATTAGTAAATTATAAATTTTATTAATAACCAAGATATTTTAGTATTAAACTCAAGTTATAATCCGTGTACAAATCGTATAGTATGAATAAATTTAAAGTTGGTTATAATGAATATTGTCCTTACATTTTTATATCCTAAGCCAACTGCAGCCATTGAACCTCGAATTAAAGGAGTTTGTATTGATACCAGACCTCTACTGTAGGCAGACAATATCATCTCCTCTGTAGTAAAACAGCCATCGGCATAGGCACATCCTAACTCTCCAACACTGTGACCTAAAAATATGTGCAAATTGTAAATTACAACATACATCAATAAATGTTGTACACTAGCAGATGAGCAAATTTGATGGTGCCAAAAAAAAACTAGCTGACTGAAACTTCTTTCGCATGTAACAAGCTACAATTAATTTGCTGTAGACTAATTTAACTATTATAAAAACATCGTCTACGTATTTTTTTTTATTGACGCTCGACAAAGTGACTGCACTATGCCTGATGTTAAGCATAGTACAATCCAAAAACACCGGTAACCGCCGAGAGACAGATTATCCATCGCCGGTCGCCGCTGTCATGCCGGCCATAATGACGAAAGTCTGTACTGGATATGCACAGGCTGATCCCGAGTCACTATGACGGGCTTTTTCGCCATATTCATGGTGGTTGCGACCCAGTCGGGCTGTAAAACCCTACCACCCTGCAATATATTAATACTAGCCTCTGCCCGCGACTTCGTTCGCATGGAATAGATACACTAACACGCAGCAGTTCTCAAAAAGAAAAAACATCCCGATTTTAAAACATTGTTCATCTGTGCTCAGCTTCTATTGGTCTTAGCGTGATGATATATCGCCTATAACCATTCTCGGTGAATGAGCTATATAACACTGAAAGAATTATTCAAATCCGACCAGTAGTTCCTGAGATTACCCCCTACAACGTCACAACATCACAACGTCACAAACTCACAAACTTTACCTCTTTATAATATTAGTATAGATTATAAAGCTGAAGAGTTCGTTTGCTTTAACGCGTTCATCTCAGGTACTACTGGTCCGAAAGTATTGGAAGGGTTCTATTGGTGTTATTTAACTCATTTATAAAAGAAGGCTATAGGCTAGTATATATCGGCACGCTAAGACCAATAGGTGTGGATCACCAATGAAGAATGTTTGAAAATCGTTTTTTTAGCGTTAGATCTAAGTAACTTTTCCTTGAAAACGAATTCGCGGGCAGAAGCTAGTATTTTATAAAAATATAATTTATTTGTTTCAGCGATTCAACTATATTCACTGAAATTCATTAAAAGCTTACCAATGATGTTATCAGGCACCATTCCCATCGCAGTTAATATATCAGTAAGACCAATTTGAACAGCAGCAATACCAACAAAGGAATGCAAAATATTGTCATATATATTCTTGTCAGGATCGGTTAGAATCTTGACAATATCTATTCCTTTTAGTTTGAGAACTCTGTGGCATCTATTACAAAAATATTTAAATTATAATCAAAAATGCTCGTATATATTTTTTTAAGTAACACGTTTTATGGAAGGGCTTTGAAACTCTGATTTGTAACATTTTTATTGGTCGAAAAGTGATGGAAGTAAACACTGTGTCCGGTAGAGTGGAAGCAGTATCTCATTTGCCTTCAGGTATTGGAGAACAGTGAGACATGCTTTTTATCTTACTTTCTTTGTCTGTGTTCTTGTTTGCATGTATTGGGTTCAAACAGCGTAGAATCAGCTTAGTTATCAAAAACCGATAATTTATCTTCTTAACATATTACTTATTCAGTAATTCCCTATCTAATTTCACATCTAAAATTAGTTTTTTTTTAAATTAAATTCTGCAGGATCTTTTTTCCTTAATTTTTAAGTTATAGATTATCGAATTGTTTTATTTTATTATCTTCTTAATTTTTTTTTTCATAATTGTTTCTTTTACTTTTATTGTCTCCCGCATCTTATCTTATATTCATAAATGCTGTAGTCAACTGTAAATAGTGACATAAATAATTTTTAAGTATTCGCATGTATGTTTTTTAGTTTTTTTATTTTATGTTACTGTTGTTGATTCTATATGTTAAATAAAATAAATAAACATCGAAGAAGATGATGCACAGTGAAACAGATGTATATAATTTAATGTAAATAATTGAACTATCAACACAATCTATGCTATTAAAAATAGATTAAAGAGTAATTAAAGTGTTCCCTGTAATGCAAAAGCTTGATATATATCGTGTATCTTTAAGACATGCTCTGTTCTTTACTTCAGGTCTTAGGTCTAATTATGCCTTTATTTTATGAAATTAAAGAACTCTAATACATATAGTTGACTCTACATATTCAGTAAGTACGTACGCACATACGAAAATTATTTTTATTATTGGTCTTTATACGCGCTTGAACATAACTATTCACTCAAAATCAATGACCAACTTACTTTTCAATAGCAGCAGCAAAAATCGGTATACGCATCAAATCAGCTCCCATTCCGGCCCATTGGGAACCCATGCCACTGTATACAAACCATATTGGACGCTTTCTTCCAGAAGTGTACTCAACACTTTGCGCTAAGCATGCAGTTTCGTTTTTCGTATTTGTCTCTGAAAACCGATGGACATTATTGTTAATGATAAAATAGCAATCATAACGTGACACTTAATTGACGATGGTGCTACAGTTGAAAGATGAAATGAAAATGAGTTTTTTTTTTTGCGATAACTTAGTCCGTCATGTAATGTATTTCTAAACTTATTTGATCCTATTTTATGTAATATTAATGATATCTTGCTTAATACTCCTTGATTATTGTGCAAAAGTGTAATCAAAATCAAAATCAAAAACTTCTTAAAAATATATAAGAAGACTTTTTTAGGTATACTGAGTCATGTAACTTTAATACATATCGCACTATCATTTAAGCATTTACTGTCATTTTCTTTTAAAATTAAACAGTATGTAATTTTATTAGACTTATATAGCACCAAATCTTTCATAATCCATCAATAATAGAATAAAAAAATAAACGAAAATGAATTAGTTCTATACTGCTCTTCAGGAAAAAAATATCTCAACCACATTTTATAAAAAAGAAAATGGATGAAAGTGCCATCCACAACCTAATTGAGAGGCTCCTTGCCTTTTTATAAACCTTAATGAACTCAACCAGTTAGTACCTATTTATTTTTGAATTCGATAAATTCCAAGAAGAAAGTACTTTATTGAAAAGTACTAAATGTAATCTTTAAGGAATTGTATTACCAAGTAACGAATATCCTCTACACATATGACCGGGAATGTCGCTCTCATGAATGTTGTGCAACATTCCTATCTGCTCCGAGTCGAGAGGATTCTTTTTCAAATTATCCAAAATCGTATCCACGCAATGTTCCTGTCTCCCTGATACGAGGATTAAGTAAGGGATGCTGCACTTGTAACATTCTGGGTCCTGAAATTATTACGTATTTAAATACTTAGAATACGAATTAAAATTTAATTCGAAGTTCAGTTTAAAATCTATTTTTTTCTTCTAGTCCATCGTCACCAGCCTGTAAGAGACCCACTACAAAACCACAGACCTCTTCCTGAAGAAATGTATATGCGCTATTACCATGCCAGCTCACGGCGTAATCCTCGCGATGGTTTCCGACACCGTCAGCGGACAGTATTACAAATTCAAATAAGTATATAAATAGGTAAATTCTAAACAAATAATTGGTAAAGGCCGGGTTTCGAACTCACCGACATGAATTGATATTCCACCGGCCGAAGCACTCGTCCACTATGAATTATTTATTTTATTATATTTATTTATATTTCTCATTATAACTTTCAAATTATATTTCAGGGTTTGAGTTTATATTAACGATGATGATCTTAGTTATTCGTAATCAGACCTCGAAAAACGTTTTAAGCATTCATTTCACCTTTTTATTAATTGAAATGACATCTTATTCTCAATTCTAATTAATAGTGTCATTTACCTTTGGTTTATAATGTCCTTTCAGCAAAACATGAATATTTGCGCCACTGTATGAAAAGTTGTTCAGAGCGGTAAAGCCTCTGTTGAATGGTGTTGTTTCCGTTAGAACCTGAATACGTCCATCTTTAACAGCTGATATGTGATCTTGTGGTTCGTAGTAATGTAAGTTGCCAGCAATTTTACCTTGGTGATAGGCTAAGCAAACCGGAAAATATATCTTAGAGTGTAATTTTATCTGACACACCAATTACCAAACAAACCTGCTTAGGAGATGGTAAGCTAGATTTCTGTTTGCAAATTTGAAATTAATCTAACTAAACAGAGAAATTTAAAAGCTGGATCAAATAGTGATGTCAGGTAAGTCTTAAAAAATTATACCTTAGTTAGAGAACATAATCCAGAGGCCGGTTCACCAGATCCCATATTAGATTTCACACAGCCAATCTTTACATTTTTCTCTTTAGCGAAAACATTACTAATTATCTCCATCTCAGCACCATCTGCCTTAGCTGTTGCTATTGGGAGACATTAAAACAAAATGTAGGTACTATTGTTCAAACGTAAATCGATAAACTTTGAGTTTAAACAAAGGAAAAATACGAAGCAACTACAAATATTCCATAGTTGGATACGTGTCCAAAAATTTGAACTTTATATGTATTGGGAAGGGACTTATTTAAACTTACATCTATAAATCTTATCATTGATATTCATTTAATATATAACTTGTGTCAGTATTCTCTGTTTCTTTATATTCCTTTTTTGACGTGATAACGTCTTATCAATAATGAACGACGAAAAAGCATGACTCATTGCCACGTTCCGCCTGAGTCGAGCGTGCAATTGAGAGAGCGGAACAAGTTATTGAGAGGCGCGATCGACCTAAGTGTTCGGCTTGTGACACACGTAATTAATCTATGTGATTGATATTTAAAAAAATATAATAAGGAGTGTAAATAAATCTTAAGTTATCGAAAAAATTGTATTTTTTAATTAACTCCTTTTTGTATTATACAAAGTAATGATGATTCAATTATATTAATTCAGTTCATAAAAGTATGCAATTTTTCTTTAATGTTTTCTTATGACGTGGTCACGTAAAATTATCGTCCGTAAAACAACTTTACCATTTTTTTTTTATATAGTTATTAAATTTGCCTTTTTCAGTTTAAATATTTTCGTCTCGTACGTTATGAATCTGTGTAAGAAAAAGATTTACGTAATATCTAGTTATTTGTAGATTTTACTACAATCCTTTAATTGTTACTTAACTAAAATATTTTTGAAGTAAATAGAAAAAATATTATTAACTCGCTGTTACTCGCAGCTTCGCACGCGTTTTTTTATATATTAAGTAAATGTAAAATTGTGATTAGATGTGTAGATTACATAAACACTCTTTCAAAAATATTTGTAAGTACGACAAGCAGATCATCTACTGTAACATATAACGTGAATAGGAACACAAAATAAACTTTGGAAATGTTTGCGATAGAAAAATACCACGTTACCATAGCAACGTATATAAAACCAATACTAACACGCAGCGGAAGCTCTCAAAAGGAAGAAATAGCTCGATTTTGAAATATTCTTCATTAGCGCTCCGCTTCTATTAGTTTTAATATAACGATATGTGATAAAACCTTCCTTGATAAATTAACTATCTAACAACGAAAACAATTTTCAGATCTAACTGGTAGTTCTTGAGATTAGCGCGTTCAGCCGTACAAACAAACAAACAAACACTTCAGCTTTATATATTAGTATAGATTTTGAAATTATACCTGCGCCACATGCCTCGACGTATTCTACCTCGTTAGGCGATACATCTATATCTGAATAGAATGCTTCAAAGAATTGTTGGATTTCTTTTGGTTCGCGAATAGGTAGAAACTGATTATTCAGCTTGGTGCTGTAACTACCCTTGGCATAGTATACCTCGGAGTAAATTCTGAAAATCGATTTGTTTCTAGTGTTCATTCATATTTATAAAATATTACGTATTTAGTTATAACTGGTTCATTTCGGTTACAGTTTATAATATTTATACAGTGTTTGATTAAAACTTTACAAGAACAAATTAACCTATGATATTACTATTACCAACACAAATAAATAATACATTGTTTATATAACATTGAACTTCTCGTCTTTCAAAACTGTGAAATTTAGCGATATAACGATGAGGATTATTATAATATTGCGCAAGTATGAATACATATAAAACATACCTTTTAGCATCTTTAGCTTTTTGAAGAAAAATAACACTGATGGTGTCCGATCTCACATAACCATCTCCGTTCTTATCAAAGCATTTAGTCTTTCCGTCCATGCAAACCAGACCAGCTCTGAAATCATCAATTTGAATAGAACATCATCGCTTAGTTTTCTATTTTACTATCGTTTATTAATATGAAATAGTCACAAATTTGGCATCCCAAGGAAATAAATAACAGGAAAAGCTTTGCGTAGAATTTCTGTTAATGTAAATAACAAAGATTTTTTTTTTTTCTATTGAGTTATACGTTTACGGTTGTGAAGAGTAGGATCATATATCCACTTTTCCTGTAGAAGTAAAGGGTATTTCTCTTACCCTCCTAAAAAATGTAAGTCTGATTGATACATTTCATACATCTAATTTGATAGATAATTAAGCGATTACACTAATTACATCCTTGTTCTATGCTATTATAGAACAGTTTTTAAAAACTCTTGATAGCAACATCAAATTTACAAATTATGTAATATACTGCAGATATTTTTTGTATAAATAAATACCTCTTGCAATTAAGTGTTACCATAGGATTGTAACGCCCCTCCCTCTTCCATACATACATAGAGCTCTCATCTCTCTGAGATCACTCAACACCAGCGTCACTTCATCTCCCTCATCTCCAACTCACCATCACTCTTATTATTATTACCATGATCATTTAGTAATTAGGACCCTTTTACGTTGTGTATTGAAACAAAATTTGTAGAACCAAGTTGTTTTAATCTGGTACTCACAAAACATTACATTGTTCATAGTTAATGTAGTTAGAACTTTAGAAAACACATAACAAATATTAAATGCAAATAGTTAAAATCAAATATAGAAAATAATAATGAATATTAAATGCAGTTGGTTAAAATCAGTTAAATGAAGTAATAACACATATTAAGACAGTTTTACAAAATAAAGTAAACAAATAACAAGTACTAAATGTAATAATTTAAAGTCAAATTAAATCTCTAAATGAACCATTGTAGACATAATACATTAAATTATTATATACATACACCCTATAAATACCCTTTATGAATGTTAAGTTATGTAATGAATGTGTTAGGTCTTGTAAAGTATTTTTATATTTTTTTTTAAAAGACCCACCTCCTCAAGCCCACCTCTGAGAGGCAACTGTAATTACAGTGAATTTACAGTTAAGCCCAACAATCAACTTCTACCAGCATTGCTGGGAGTTTACATGTATAAGAGGCGGAGATATAAGGAGTTTAGGAACTAATAAAATCAATTGAAGAAATGTCGTAGATTAATCTCTAGTGAGTGATTGGAGCTGATAAACATCAAGACTACCATGGTTCCCACGAGATAGAAGAAGAAGTTCCAAGGAGACAAAGTCAATCCGAGGAGGAAATGTAACTTGCTTCAATCCAAGCCTCCCCAACACGGGTATAGCGACACGATTGACACTGGGATACGAGGAGAGACACAAGGGTCAGCTCCAATCCACTCGTCAGGTCACTTAACACGGTGTGGATCAAAGGACATGGATATAGAGAAGACTAGCTACGCCCTAACAAAGTAGTATGGAGTGAAAATTATAGCAGTTTGATTATTCAAAAGGCTAAATCACCCACTAGAGTAAATATATTATTGCCTTTTAATTGGTAGGCATAACCATTAATAGAATTATATAATCGCACTAGTTCCAAAAGGAAAGCGGATTAGGATTGGTGCAGGATGTGCAGAGCTAAGTCGGCACTAGCATTTAGACTACAAATAGTATTGTAGTGTTTAATTTAGGTTGGTAGTTGAACTTCTGATTGGTTCCAGTCACCATTACTTTATAATGTGCTAAGAGGATCCCACACAGAATATTCTTTACCAAAGTTGTTAATAAATAACAACAAATAAATTAAATAATGCTGTGCTAACTCTGTTCAGTACACATTCAAGCGATACTGGTAATAGTTGATTGTATAGGCATAAGGGTTCAATCCCTTTGCAAAGCAATTGTATAGTGTGGTTCAGAAGACTCTACCACCGGTTCGGAACCTATCCAGTCGAGAAGAACCGGCAAGAAACTCGATCTGGCCTAAGCACCAAAAATAGATATGTTCTATATATATATATATGTATATATTATGTATATAAATATTCATTTATAATATTACAATACTAATATTATCTTAGCCTATTGAGATCTCAACTTAATTCTATACCCTTTTTGTATTATAGATTAATCTTTATATTTTATGGCAATATATTTGCCTTATTTTATCTGTAACTTCTTAAGATTCCTATTATAATCATGTACTCAAGTTATATAGTCATATATTTGATTGAGGATTTAGAATTCAATTATAATTAAACTTTAGCAATATAAATGGTTTATGAAACAAGTGTTGTTGATAACTGTAAAGAGTATAGTGTGGGGTTGTGACAATCTTAAAGAAAGCTTCCCATAACTTGCAGTAGAATCCAGTTCATATTCTTTTGAATTATAAACACAAGAGGATGCTGATTTTGAGTTAAGTCGAGAGACAACACCAGGCAGAGGCTTCATGAGAGTTGATCATGTCAGACAAAAGACGGCTACCGGTTCGTGCTTTGGTGGAGATGCGCAATGCATTTCAGACCAAACCAATCCCCGGGTCAGGGCTAACGTATCGCTGTCAACAACCCTACTTCCCCTCAGGCATATGTAACCCCTTCCCTACCCAGCAAAACGGTTTACCTGGTAGAGAGAGAGAGTTAAAAACGCCGAAGCGTAATATGCTTTAGGTGCAACCCAAATCAACGCCTACTGGGACTCCCTATAATAAAACACTGCTGACTAAAAGCTTATGAACTCGAATCAACATCAGTTTAGAGAATTATTTAGTAAGTAAATTATAAAGTCACAGATTTACCAATGCGAACCTTCTCTTCCTCAATTTACCTCATTCTGATAGAATCAGAACTACAATACCTTAGCTTATGTATAGTACTGTGTCTTTGTTTGTGTTCTTTAATAAATACTTTTGGTTGAATCATATGAATAAAATTATTGAGTACAACATATTAAAATTATTTAGAGAACCTACCCTAGTTAACAGCTTATATTCCTCAATAATATTATGTTTAATTAACTTTAAAGTTTCTAATTAGGTTTGCAATATATTGAACTTACTTTATATAATAATTTACATTTTAGTGAAATAATCATTGCTGTTGCATAAATACATGGTTGAACTATCACATCTTTACACACTTTATGACAACAACTGCATATAAACAATTACCTGACTTTTATAGAATTCAAACCTTCTTAATGTATTCAATAATGTATCCGATTCATGTAACAATTATTAATATTAATAGCTAAAAGATCTGTAACTCGCGCATTGTGAGAATAACAAAGAAGGTGAATATACCAGTAGAATCTAGTTCACATTCTTCAGACAAATATATATATATTCAAGCCAACAACTACTAAATGCATAATACTAACCTCTACTTAGCCAAAAGCCTGTGAACTTGACTCAGAACGAATTCTAATTATAGATTGACAACAATTAAATAGTCTTTCTTTCTGATAAAACAGAATTACAGATCCCTTTTGCTAATGCAATGTAATGTATGTCTTATTGTGATCATTTACGCAACAGGTTATTGTTTGAATTCTATAAATAGAAATTCACACACAAAGTTATATTCTAATAATTTATAAATTACTTACAGTCTCGTAGGTCTCACGAACACAAGATATTAACAAATTATGGATTAGAATACTTATAACACAACAATACCTAACTTCGCCAAGACGTAACTTTACGTGTTTATTTAGCTTGATTACGTAATTAATATTCGCAACTTATTCACTGTACTGACTCTAAATTGACCATTAATTCACGCACTTCTTTCACTGACGCTCTTTTAATATGCTTTCTTTACGAGTTTTTCTCTAATACACTTGACGAACTCTCGCGCACCACGTGAAGAACATCGCGACTGCTACCTCGGCCCTGCCCTCAGATGCTCATGGTCTAGGTAAACCATGCGGATTTTTGACTAATGCTCTACAATTCGAGACACTTTGCCGGCACTGTAGCTGAACTGCGTAGGTTTCGACTTTAATTTTGTTACGAACGAACTCTCGCGCACATTTATTGACAAAGTAACTATTTCCTTTGTTCTTTTAATGAGAACTAGCGTTATGACGAACTAGAATAACGGTTACGAAGATTCGCGAACTCACGCAGACTATTGTAGACTCTTCCCTGGATACAACAACACTAATCCACAAACGACCGTTACCAAAGCTTATATAACTTTCCCCTTTCCCCGTTCTCCGCATTGCAGATATTCCATCAAACCATCCCTCCTACACATCGTATGACCCGCGCAGGAGTTTCAAGCTCCGCCTACTTCGTCTAGTACAGGCGTCGTACCGCTCGTGTACCCACTTACACGGATACTACTCGACACTAGATGAGACAACTTAAAAATTTTTTTTTTTTTAATATACGAAGTTGGGTCTGTTACAATCGCCCCCTTGATTATTATGAAGTTTACCGGAAGAATAATCACCAAATTAATTCCAGAACTAAACTTACTAAAGCCCCTCCTCCTATATCCTAATCATACCCCCTCCTTTTAAACTTAAGCATACTGATAATATCTCTTTTTTTTCCCTTTTAAAATAAAATTAAAATTACCCCGGAGCAACCACCACCTCCCCACCAGCCAGGTCTATTGCTGTATGAAGACTTTAATTAATTACTAAACCGTTACATTATAATGATTTGTGCCAAAATCTTTATTGGCGAATTTCAATTCTCAAAATTTGGAAAGAAAAAAATTTCCCTCCCGAAACTATCATATAGACTCAACTAACAACCCAATCCTTCATACTAATAGACCTAACTGCGTCACTCCCCTAACCCAACATCCCCATGCCTGAGCAAGTATGAAATACTAGTTATATTATTAACAACAATATTATCCCTAAGCACTTATATCCCTTAAACTACTTAATCTATACTTAATATAAAACTTAATCTTTTCCAATCAATCAGAGTTATATTGATTATCCAAGAAGAAACACAATTATAAATAGGCCCAATTTATTTTACAATCATAAATTTACCACATCTATCTCTTTTTAATCAATCCTTCATCATTAGTGAACTCAATCAACCATTATTAGTACCCTATATCCATCCAAATCAACTAGATTAATCTTAAATATGATATTTACTCAACTGAATAGTGTTAAAATTCCACCTAACTTCCCCACTTTTAGGATCCATTAATGTATAAACATTATCAAAAGGGACAGCAGCTACTACATATGGACCTTCATACAATAACTCAAACTTTTTTGTCACCTTTTTACTAGCTACTGACTTATTAGCCTTCCTTACTTTTACTAAATCGCCTATTTGAAATGTGATTAACCGGTGTGATTTATCAAACTTTATTTGCCGTTTAATACTATTCTTTTTCCAAATTTTCCCTTACTTGCTGCCGAACCATTTCCTCTAATTTTTGTTCCATCTGGTTCCTATAAGCATATGGTACGGGATATGTTCTCTTAATAAATGGAATATGTTGAGCCATTTTAATCTCGTGCTCGTAACAATTAGCCCTTCCTAACTTATTAGCAAACACTTTTCCGTGTTTCCCTAAAGTCTCTTTTAAGTTTAGTAGCTGTAAGTTACTAAGGGGAACACCTACTGGTATATTCTCTAAATACTTATTAAGATCAAAATCATTTTGGACTTTTGTTATTTCCGCAACACAACCTTCATAGATATGTTTAATGAATGGAATAAAAACACTGGGCCTAAATTTGTTAAACCTAATTCCAGTTAGACATCCAACCAATTCTATTGATATTTCTTCTAGTTTTAACCAATCAAAGCCTAATATTACAGAATGCAAAAGTTTTGGCACAATTAAAAATCGAATGTCCCTTTGAATATTACCCATTTGCACAGGTAATAATACCATCTGTTGTATTTTAGTACTTTTTTGTCCAACTGCCCCCCGTATCTGTATCGGTTTGACAGGCAATAGGTCAACTTTTTGTTTTACTCTAATTACCAAACTCTCCCAAAAGATCTCCGAAATACAAGTTATATCGCTACCCGTATCTATTAAACAAGTCACCTTTTCATCATAAATTCGTATTTCAATTTCTGATCTAACTATTTCTAATTTATCATGAGTAATACAATCCTCTTCATCAAAAAGAGACGCAGCAATGTTTTCGGTTTCTAACATCTGGTTAACATTATATACGGAATTTAATTTTAATATATCTACCATTTTAACCTCTATATTACTAACACTTTGACAGGCCCCTTTTCCCCCTAAACCCATATGATCAGTTTGACCCTTACTCATTATAGGTTTTAATATACCTCGTTTATGCAACCCTAACGCTTGTCCAGGCATCCATCCCATAGATAACATTATTCGTAACGCAACATTTTTTTGTTTAACCCCTTCATTAGTTGATGTATCGGGGTACATAGCACCAACCGAATTTAGTTTAAATTATTCTCTAAGCTAGGAGTGTCCTTGTTTGAAGTTGCACTTGTATCCGCAACTGCTGTAGAACTACACTCATTTAATTGCTGCTCAGTCGTCACACTATTAAGAGTCCTTTTCCTGTTCATAACATTCTTATGATTCCGTTGATTACGAGAAATTCCTAACTTAAGTGACTCATTTAAGGGAAAATTCGGCATTTCTGATCGCTGACAACTTCTATTAATATCATCTAATTTTCGTAAAAATTCCGTGGCTTCTAATATCGATGTGCATCGGGTGGTCGACCAAGCATATTGAACTTCTTTAGGATAATGACGCATAATATCACTTATAAGTTGCTTTTCTTGTATAGGATAAGTCAACATCTTGGCCTGCCCACTTAATGAAATAAAATGATTTAACATTGTTGACGTAGTATCATTCCACACATTATGCACGATTTTGCGGCGCACTTCGTTCTGCTCAGCTTCTCCCCAATATGTATCCAGAAAATCCCTTTTGAAGTCTTCAAAATGAGACCATCTCTCTTTGTAAACTCGAGCCCAATTACGCGACTCGCCTTCTAGGCATTCAATAATTATGTCTATTTCATTTCCTGTTGTGGTAGTAATTTTCCCCAAGTACGAAGTCAAATCTTCTATAAATGAAACGGGATGTCGATTCTTTGCTGGATATTTTGGCTTTTCACTTGTCATTTGACACATCGGGTAGTACATCAATGGAGGCATTCTTGATGAACTATGTGTTAAATTAGTAAATTCTTGAGCTCTTTCATTTACATTGGTTTCACTCGATTCCACATGAGATTCCATGGAAGACATCGAGTTAATCCTATTTTCGAGTTTCTCGATTTTGTTATTAATATTACTAACTGCCTGTCTCATGACTTTTGTCATATACGTTAATGGACTAATTTTCCTTTTCATTGGACCATTGGAAACACTAGTTGATTCCATGACCACACTTTCTACTGGCCGATTCTTCCTTTCCAAGCCCCGTGGTTTGTTAAGTAATGCTCTTGATCGTAATTGTTTTGACATTTTATGTTTATCTCTTAGTTTTTCCTTATTACTATAAAATGCTTCTAATAATTTCCTTCCTCCGGTTACTTATATACTTCCAAATAATAGACTATTACTAAATTATTTTTAACTGTTATATTTTATTCTTGAAATTATAATTCAAATCTCCCAAACTAATGTTGACTATCTTCCCTAACCCCGGCTCAGTGTTTGGAATTAAACAGTCAAAGTCTATTTTTTTTTTTTTTTTTTTTTTATTATTATAATTAATTTTTTTTTTTCTTTTTAATTAATCAGGCTTCTCATTCATTATATTGCTTAAATTTCCCAATCAATTCCCAATACATACACGCACACACGTACTCATACACCAAATATAAATATACAAAATAAATGCTCTAATCTAAACATGTAATCATTGAAATCAACATTTAATTTTAATCCCCAAAATTAATCACTAATTATTTAAACCTCGCTCCTCCTAATCGTTGTACCATTTAAATTTCCCCTTCCTATATAATCCGAAACCACAAAATTGGCTTAAATATCTTTACATTAAAACAACTGAATATATATTTTCAAATTAAATTATACCTTACATTACACTAAATTTGAACCAACTTTCAATTGTTAACTGCGCCCCCTATTTACTATAAATTTTAACCCCCTTTTATCCCATCTATTACATATAACTAAATACTTGAATAAAATTATCTATCTTGCACAAAGTAAAAATCTAAAACCCTAACTAATTTTTTTTTTCTCTGCGCCCCCTACAAATTGTAAAATGTTATTTCCTAATCAGTTATGTTAACCATATTCATATGCATCTGTACGCACTCCTATATATTCAATTGTTATAATAGAAAATGTTAGGGAAAACTAACGAACAGGTGGGTCATCTGATGTTAAGTGACCCTCACCTTCCTCAGACGCCGAAAAATCAATTATGCATTGCTAATCTACGCCTGAGTATAGTATGAGGAGGAAGGGAAAGGGGATGGGCCTCCGGCACTCTCACTGACCGAACGAAACGCAACAATGCAAGCATTGTTACTTCACGCCGATATTCTGTGAGAGGGTGGTGCTTCCCCGGACGAGCCGGCCCATTCATGCTGAACCCAGTAATGGATTCAGCGTGGCTCTACCACTGCTGATAGGGGATAATATACTATCATAAAATGAATATTCTAAACTAGCATAATTGGCAGCTAACATCAATTTTATTTTATTACTATTATCCTAATAAACCACTTTCATCATATATAACTGTAGATTCCTAATTTTAATTTAAAATTTGATTGTATCTCAAGTACTTAATAATTCTTTAATGAAATATTATTATTAAACGCACTTCCTATAATGTTATAACTTGTCAAAGCATCATATTTAAGTAACCACTCACATAAATAAACAGCCTAAATGAACCCATCCTAATCTGTAATTACATCTCAAATATCAAATAAAATCAAATAATCAATAAATCTCTATCACTAACTACGCCTATTTACTATAATTTCGAAATATCTAAACCTATACAAAACTGTTATAAAATAATACAACTTCCTCGGTAATCCTTGAACTGTACCTTATATATTAATCAAAATTAAAATTAAATCATCATTCTCTACGCCCCCTAATAACCTTAATATCTGAATTCCTTTACCTATTCATATAAATATATCTACATATATAGTTAATGCCTTACCCTAAAGTAGATTATTATTTGAGCCGACATTACATTTACTTTACTATAAAATAAATTGAATTATTTAAATCTAATTGTTATAAAACTTTAATTTTTATTTAGTATAGTCCGGCACGATAAACATGAGATAAATACCTAAAGTTAAATCAACAGATTGGTTAAATATTTTAGTTGTACCTCATACTACATTAATTATATTCAACCCACATATTGATTATAGTCTAAGTTCCCTAATTAATATAAAATATTTAAAATTTTCAATCCTTTAAACATTTAATTTATTATTCAGATAAACAAATGCCCTAAGTTAGTTGCATAATAATTTTAAAACAATTAAACATATAATATAAATTTAAATTTCTAATAAATTAACTAATCCCGGAATATAAAACTCAAATTATCTCTCTCCTCCGCCTCTAATAACTGTAAAGTAGCATTTTATAATCTAATAAGTCACGTTTATATATATGCTTCCATAATTACCTTTATCCAATCAACATCTATTTATAAATTGAATATTTAAAACTATTGCAGATTAAACCCTATTATCAAATCTTATCTTATCTTATCTTATTTTTTTCCCATAAAACTTTATATCAATTTATATAGTAATACCTATTACCCACGCCCCCTAATAATTTCAAAGTTTTAATTTAATAGATTTCTAATGACATATAAATAATTAAAATTTAAAACATATATAACTATAGGACTTAACATTCAACCAATCCCATCCCAAACATACTTTATTCGCATTAACAATAACTAAACAGCTGATATACCTACATAAGAAATAATTATCAGATACACACAACTAACAAGTCTGCCTACCACCCAAATCTCAGTCATCACGTACAACTTACACGTACAACTTCGAACCTTTGACCTCATACTTTCATATCAACTATCGCCAACCCATAATGCCTTTATATACATACAATTATTTAAAAATGTTGATATTTAAAGATATTTTTATTATTTTTTTTTTTTTATATCCTGTAATTGATCTATTTGTAAAAGATATTAATAAAGAAATAATATCCTAACCATTAGTAACAACTAAGCGTAATATTTAAGTTCGCTAAACTGGCAACACTGAATAACAGTAACCCTTAAGTGATGGTCGCTCCTACATAATAAGCTAACCTGTTTGCTACCTATCGATTAATCACGTCCGATTCGATGCACCTATTGCACAATTAAATAATATTCTATAATAAACAAAATATGTACCGAATTATTAAAATAATTTATATATTTTAATCGATTTCTAATAATCATAACTCTAATAATTATAACTCTAACAATTAATAATTAATGTATTTAATGAACCCATATCGATTTTAACTACTCCGCATCGATAACTAATGTCAACAACTCTGATACCGCAACACTAATTCTAATTATAGATTGACACTTGTAAACAACTATTTGTATGTAAAACACAAGGTTTATATTTTAATATGAACAGAGATTATTTCCATTTAATATTTATGTGTAATAAGCACTACAACCCTCAATCGCTCTAACCCTTAATGACCTACTTGCTTGGTATGTATACGCGTTTCAATGCTCTAACTAACTGTTCGTAAAATGTTAGGCTAACTAACCACGCATTCCCTATTTTCAGATGAGAACTAACAACTAATATACCCTAGTATTTCAAATAGGATGGAAAACAAAGATTACTAATAACATTTGACAAGCTCGAAACATGAAGAGACCAGTATTGTTGTGTTAAAAGCATGAACAAAATTCTTAACCTAAATTATTTCGTTTCACTTACCTTAAACCCTATAAATCTAACTAATATGAACATACATTATACACAAACAAATAAACAAGGTAAAAGTGCACACAAATTAAAACAAATTAAATTATACATATAAAGTTAGTGTTTCAAGTTCTAACATGTTTTCTGAGTTTGAATGACCAGAATCCTGGTCACGGCACCAAATTGTAACGCCCCTCCCTCTTCCATACATACATAGAGCTCTCATCTC